>JAOPHQ010000643.1:0-85580 GCA_030340625.1 Merluccius polli
GCAGTACACCTACGAGCAGCGGCTGGAGTTCGCCTTCGGGCAGCACAACAACAAGGCAGAGCTGCTGAACGCCATCAAGCGCATCAACTACTGGAGTGGGGGGACGAGCACGGGCGCCGCCATCACGTACGCTGCAGAGCAGCTCTTCAGCAAGTCCAAACCCAACAAGCGCAAGATCATGATAGTGATCACCGACGGACGCTCCTACGACGACGTCAGAGAGCCTGCGCTGGCGGTCCACCGCCAAGGTGAGGGGGGGGGGGGGGTTTGCAAACCATTTTATTGAAGGAAAAGTACATGAGTATGACAGGCTAACCCTAACCCAATCTGATAAAAAGTCATATCAATTACTATTACGGTGTTCTTGTCACTGCTATAATGATGAACTGTAGTCAGCAAACAGCCACACACACTAATCCTGTGTGATGTCCCCTTGCTTCTTCGCCTCTGTGCCAATTCACACAGAGGCGATGAGGTGGTGGTAAGCGTTTGCATGCGACATCAGCAGGGAGATGTGAGGCCTGTGCATAACCTGGTCTCTCTCTCTCTCTCTCTCTCTCTCTCTCTCTCTCTCTCTCTCTCTCTCTCTCTCTCTCTCTCTCTCTCTCTCTCTCTCTCTCTCTCTCTCTCTCTCTCTCTCTCTCTCTCTCTCTTCCCCCCCCCCCCCCCCGCCAGGTGTTATTGCCTACTCCATTGGCATTGCCTGGGCCGCCCAGGACGAGCTGGAGTACATTGCCACCGACCCTGACAAAGAGCACTCCTTCTTCGTGGACGAGTTTGACAGCCTGTACAAGTTTGTGCCCAAGATCATCCACAACATCTGCCAGGAGTTCAACTCGCAGCCACGGAATTGAAGCATTGGGGGGGTAAAACCGCCGTACCAACTTATAGTTCTTGTTGACCAATCAGATTAGGGGAAGGGTGGCTAGGGGGTGGGACAAAATAGGAAGCAAATAGGGAATAGGTTGGGAGGGGAAGGGGGAGATGGGGGCGGCAATGTCAATGTCTAGTAGTATGGCGACATCAGTTGGGGGGGGGGGGGGGGGGGGGGGCCTTAACAGCAGACAGGTGGTAAATGTTAACTGTTCTGTGGCCCAGATGGTGGTCCTAGATTGACTGCCAGTTTGGGTGATTTGATTAGGACAGGTAGGTTGGTGTTAAGAAAATAGGCGAGGGTTAGGCAGGGTTGGAAAAAAAACTAATGATTTCAAGTTAAATGGCATTGTCTGGCCAGATACTGGGGACCTTAAGGCCAGTGGTAATGTTTTGTGTGGTTGACAGTCAGTGACGTCAAGATAACAGGATGTATTCTCCATTTCTATCCATGCAACGTAATTTGATAAAAGTAAAACTACCTTCTAGGGCCTGCGGAGACAGTTTAGCGTTTAAAGTAACGCCTGGCACTTCCTCTTATGGCTTAACCTAAGCAAATATGATGCTTCTAATACAATTCTCTGTGAAGAGGAAATACTTAGAATCGGTGCATTTTGATCTTCCTAATAGGAGAGACTTAATAGTAGGGACATTGTTGAAGTTCCTCACACAAAAAAGACAATGGTGCTTATTATTGCATGCTCGTGTTGGTATTATTCATTTGATTGTAGAGCTCGCATTCATCTTCCATCTACAATACATTGACACTTTGATGTAAAATAGGCCATAAAATGCTTGCAATTGGACAATATGTAACGCAGTAAAAGTCACAGACAGTTGCAGTTCAGTCAAGCAACAGGCAAGATATTAGCCCCTGCCAACAGCGATGGTCAAACCTGTACATGCAGGTCTCATGAGTGAATTACATTTTCTTCTGTTCACTCTTTGTGTAATAGTGTGCCTGGGTTACTTTTTAACCTGGCAGGTATTTCTTGGTTGTGTTGAATAAGATTATTTATAATATCCCCCCTTCTTATGGCCTATTTGTACATATGCATATTAAAAAAAAGGTATTTTGCTTAATAATGTTCAGATATATAATTAATCAATATTTTAAATTCAGTTTTTAATAAAATTGTAAAAAAAACAAAACGGTATGTTTTCTTCCTATGAATCCTCTTTGAAACAAAGAGAAACACAAAGATAACAGATTCAGACCAACAACCTCTTGGAAGCAATAATGAATTTTACTCCATTCACTGTTCTTCAGTTCAGTAAGCCAGATTTATACCGAATTTTGGCAGGCTCCTCAAAACAGACTTGGGAAATGTTTCCCCGAGTGTTTGCATTTGTAAGGCTGAAAATAATAAAAGATCAACTAAAAATAATGTCCATTTGTATTTGACAATACTGACAAAAATTATAATAAAACTAGGATCCTGGTTAAGATTTTACAGCAGTTTTTTTTTATTTGGAACAGACTTTCATATACAAACCAGTGACTGAGAAAGAGGCTCATTTGAACCTGTACTTTAAACATAAGGTTGATGTTGACCAGATAGGTTCTGCTCACATCTTACTGGTAAAACCTTCAGGTCCAGAGGATAACAATACACTCTGCTCCTTTGACTTTATTTAATTTTCATTTAGAATAGTCTTATAATGTACAGCGCCAACCTCCCTGCTAAACATTGGACTACTCCTCTATATTTTAGACATGACACGTCAGACTGCGGTCAGGCAAATCTAACCAATCGGGGCAAACTACATACAGCACAAGCCAATCCATTAAAACAAGAGCAAAGTGGCCAAAATATCAAATAGATATTCCTAAAACGGACACGTAGGTAGGACCAATTTCAAATTGTAGTTATATAACCAAAATGGTTTACATTGGAGACATTTGTTTTGTTATCTTAGCTCTCACGTGTACAATTAATTAACACACAGGCAATATACTCAATAATCTGTGTCACTCTGCCAGCTTCACTTAGAAAAGAAAAAAAAGACTAAACTAAAAACAAAAAAAGTGATCTCCCAGCCACATTTACCAAAAAAGTAAATCAAACTCACGCTGCACAATAAGTTTTAAGACTGGATATATATTTTGTTTATTATAAGTATTTGTAATTGTACATCCAATGTTTTCTTAAAATGGACAAAACTGTGACAACCCTTACCTCCAGCGCCATAACCCCAACCCCTCCTGTCCGCCCAAAAGAAGGAAGGTAAAATAACGTTTTTAAGACCTTTTTTAACCAAAGGCACATTTGTCAATAAGTGTTTTGTTGTCGTTTTTTTTAAAGAAAAGCAAAAGGCAAGCAGGCTGGCAGGCAGAGTCCGTCCTGGGAAGGGGGGGGGGGGGGGGGGGAGAAGCTATTTCCACAATAGCTTCGGTAAGCCTGTAGCGACTCACATCTCCAACACTATAACCGGAGGAGGAGCAGCGCCTCCACCTGTCTGTGAGGGGGGGGGGGGGGCAGAAAAGCAGTTAAAATCTAATTTCTCCAGTGTACTCTCTTGAATCTCCTGTGGAGCGGAATAATGTGTGTGTGTGTATGTGTGTGTGTGCAGGGTATGCGAGTGCAGCTGTGTGTGTGATGTGGCGTCTGTGCTGGGTAGGTTGGGGGGTGGTGGGGGGGGGGGTGTTGCAGGGGTCCTCTTGTTGTCAGTTACACCAGGTCCTGCCTGGATGGTCGATGGGAGTCTAGGGAACCATGCGCCCATAACTGTGTGTCCATCTAACTGGCCTCCCAGCCAACCGCGGCCCGCATAACATGAACGTTCAGGGCCAGTTCCCCAGGGAGGGCGGGGGATTGGCTACATAGTCTGCCAGTCAAAACAGGGGGAAACCAACCAATGTTCAGGGAGGAGGGCTATGGGTGTCGGGGGATACTGGACACCCGCGTCTGTCTGGCGTCCGCCCCGCCCTTGCGTCCATCTCTTTCTCGGATTGGTCCCTGACCCTTGGAAGGCTGCGTCTGCGGGCGGTGGTGGTGGCAGCAGCGGCGGTGGGTGGGGGGGAGGGTGGGGCAAGGCGTGATTGGCCCAGCCCCACGTCATACGAACACCTTGGCAAGAGCGTCCGCCCCGGCGCTGGCGATGTAGCATTTGGACGGGTGGAACGCCACGTCGTGGATGGACTCCTCGAACTTCTTCCTGTGTGCCGTGAACTCCTGGATGCACGTCTTGCTCTCCAGGTTCCACAGGCGGATGGAGCAGTCATGGCCTGAGGAGAGGGGGAAAAAAAGGGAGAGGGAGAGGGAGAGGGAGAGAGATGACATTTAATGATTCAAAACACTGGCCTATAGCGCTTGGAGTCTAGACCGACACATATTTCTACATCATGGGATATTGTATCATTGTTGTTATTAAGTCTTAGTAGACCAGCCAGGACATTGGACTTTTTTTTTGTATCAAGTCCAGACTATTGGAAATGTCCAATATTTCAACTTTGTGGAAGAAGTGTTTATACTGCAGAAAGATCTGAATGTCTGCCTGGAGCCACAATGAGCACATGTGTTGCATTGTGAGAACCTGAAGTGTTATTCAGCGTTAAAATGTGTAAGTGTTCTGGTATCTAAAAAACATCCATTATGGACACACACACACACACACACACACACACACACACACACACACACACACACACACACACACACACACACACACACACACACACACACACACACACACACACACACACACACACACACACACACACACACACAAGGTTTCCATTTAAAATTATAAAATGAGACATTATGAACATACAGACAAATCAAAAAATAGCCTGTAGGACTCACTACTGTGTTTTCACAGTTTGTTTGGAGTGTTTGTTCCAAAGCAACTTGATTTGGCCCAAAATCCAATCCATTGGTGTGAAAGTGTGTCCTAAATGTCAACTCCATCACTGCCAATAATTTTCATCGTGTGCTGGTTTGTGAGTCCAGTCACTCACTCACACTAGTTGGTCACAGACCACCTGGTGTTGGGGGGGACGAGAGGCCCAGTACTTACTGCCCGACATCAGGTAGAGTCCATTGGGGTCCACAGCGAGGCTGGTGACCGCGTCCAGGTGGGCCACCATGGAGTGGATGAGCTTCCCTGTGTTGTTGTCGTAAAACTTGATGTGGCGGTCCTCCTGGGCCGTGATGGTGATGGGCAGCGTGGGGTGACTCAACACCTTGTTGATCTGACAGGGTGTGGCTGAAACACAGAGCGGTGTGGTTAGCGGTGCATATCGGCTGGGGAAATGCCCCAACGATCGGACAGAACTGACGGTTTGTTGTTTTATGTTAAAGTGACAAAAGTGCTCTGCTCTGGAAACGTTAGAAAATTGAATTGAGATGTCGTTTCTTTAGTAACGGTTGTTGCGTCAAGATAAGACATGCTTTATTAATTCCAGATGGATTATTAGGGATTATTTAGCAATTTATTACATGCAGATGCTTTTATCGACTTTAAAGAGAAGACGCTTTGGATAATCAGGATCAGAATCAGCTTTATTGGCCTAGCTTTTATTGGCATGTGTAAACATACCAAGGAATTTGACTCAAAACAAGGACAACAAAGCTGAACAAAGATAAACATAAACCTTTAACTACCATGTACAAATACATATAAAAGGTATATATATAAAAAACAACAATGAAATGTAACAAGAAGACAACAGTGTCGTGGTGCAGAGTGCAGAGATGCTGGAATAAATATGGAATGATTAACAGGTTCCTTTATATACATGAGGTGGACATAACAGCATATGCATGTATACAATATACAGTATATACAGCGTGCTTAGATTTATATTTGACAATGATATGTTAAAAGCTGTGTTTAAACTACAAAACATCATTTAGAAAGTGTAGGTTCAGTGGATGCTTAGTATTACAGGTTTATTGCACAGTGATTGGGGCGGAGATAAGTGCGACTTCTCAAGCTGCATCACATGGACGCCGTACGCGTCACTAGGTCAGGTGTTGTGTTCTCGAGCACGGCAAGTTTAAAACACACATAAAATCACCCACGGCTTAAAACGTTCTGTCTGGACTGTATTGCAAATCTATTGGTTGGCACGTTATGTCATGCGGCCTACCTGAGTCCACGGACGTCTCGAGGCTGAGGAGCAGCTGCCGAGTCTCCATGTTGAAAAGGCCCATCTGACCACTAGTGAAGGAGGTGACCATGTGGGCCGGCTCACTGCACACCAGGTCCACCGAGGAGGGCACGCCCAGCTCTGGACAGCAGGAACAACACATGAATACCTCCGTTCAACTATATACTTAACTATATAATTCATATATTTTGGTAAAAATCATTGTACACTCTGCACTTTACTACTGCTTTTTTAATACGTCGAGTTTGGGAGAAACATGAAATATACACGCATGTAAATATATACATTCACAGAAAAAAACTGTTTATTAAACTCGGCACATATATATTGAGAGGTTAGGGAAAAGAAAAAAATAAGTACCCTTGTTTTCGTTGAAGACGGCAAGGGCGGGGGAGGTGTTGTTGGCGTCCCACAGCCTGACGGTGCCGTCGGCGGAGCAGGACAGCAGGCGCTGGTGGGCGCTGCTGTACACCAGCCCCCACACCGAGTCTGTGTGTCCGCACAGCGCCCCCCGCAGGACAGACGGCTCTGTCACAGGAGGAGAGACACGTTTCTTATGGGGCTGCATAACTCATTGCATAGTAACCAAAATCATGATTTTGGCCTCTGCAATGAGCTAATTTTGTAAGGGTGCAATTAAATGAATAAAACAAAATTATTTTTAAAGAAGACAAAAACATTTGATTTCATACGCCTGTTACATTAAAATCAAATGACAAAATGTTACAACTCAGCAATAAGTGCATCACAGGCATTGCCATTACGGGTGCTAGAATCGGGTTGGAACCACAGAATATGAATTACAACAACAATCTGTTAATCGCAAAGAATAATCCCAATCACAATAACAGGCAAATAATTATCATTATCATTTTTGCCATATTAGTGCAGCCCTAGTTTCCTATCTGGCTCAGAACATGGACGCCTCTTCCAACAGTTTGGTCATTTTTATATTACGCCCTAAACTGGGGAATGCTGTTACCGTAGGAGTCATAGGGGTCGATGTTGGGATTGGGGGTGTTCCAGCTCTGGATGGTCCCGTCCACGCCTCCGCTGAAACACTGCTCCCCCGTGTTGTTCATGACCACACAGAGAACAGCTCCCCTGGTGGAGTGGACATGTTTGAGCACCTGCACTTTTATTGGCTGAACCAACCATTAAAAACATGTATAGTATTTACCTGTGGGCTCTGAATGTGTAGATTGGTTCCACATCTAGAGAAGTGCTCCTGTGGATACAAAAAAAAAAAAATTGTTAAGGCATGTAAAAATCACCAACTTATTATAGATAACCCTGCAAGAGGAAGAGAAAATGGCGGCGTCCTTTACTTTTTGGCGGGAGCTGTCTTTTGGAGGTTCCACATTTTGAGGGTGTGGTCCTCGGAGGCCGTGACCAGGACGGGCTCCACAGGGTGAAAGGCTAGTCCTCGGATGGCGTCAAAGTGGCTTCTCAGGGTGAACTTGGGGTTCCAGGTCTTCCTCAGCGCATCCTTGTTGTTGCCGATCTGAGAAGCCAGAAGACTCCGTGTTCAGAATCGTTGGACAAGCGTTGGACAACATTGCATAGCTCAATCGAAAGGCCATCACCGGGTGGAGTCATGGCCGTGTTGCTCCTCTAATCCATTCCCTTTCCCCCTCCCACCCCCTGGATGATACTCACATCGTAGGCCAGGATATCAGCCTCGTTGGCCACAGTGAGCCCCGCCAGCTCACCCAGGCCCAGGCCACTCTCCATGGCCTCGTCTGTGCCCATGATGAACGACTTCCCCGAGGCTGGGGGGAAGGTCAGTGCCTCAACTGGGAAGAGACACCCAAAACCAGCAGGGTCAATGAGGAACCACTGTGTGTGCTGAAAGCTAGTAGCGACCTACAGTATGAAAAAACTGAACTGACCTTCGTCCGGTCGGCTGGCTTCATGTTCGTTGAGGCGGGGCACGCTGGGCCGGGCCTGGGGCGCGGCAGGGGGCTGCATGTGGGACAGGTCCTCAGCGTCACGCAGGTTAGCCAGCATGTCCTGTAGCTTGGACCGGTTGGGCCCTGTTCGACAGGCAGGCACATGTCAGTACTAACACTACTAACTCACGGGAAGGAGGTCGGCAAGAGAGCCCGAGACCAAGTCAAGAACTATAATATAAATACGCTTTGGAGGAAAAGCTTACGATATGCATGACATGAAAAAAGAAGCCTCTGAAAGGGAATCAAAATGAATAAAAATTGATGCACCGCAGGAGAGAGAGAAAAATTATGAAAGTGAAGCAGAAGTTGGGAGTCCTTGTTAGCTGAACTGAAAGAAAAGGCAGCATGAGCTATGGTGTGTGAACAAGGATGTCATTTAAGACATTGTCCACATGTAGTGTACATGTGTCCACAATGAGTGATTTATAAAAGATGGGAAGGAAATACCATGCCTGCCAACAATGGGTAATTACACGCTGGTGGCCCAGTCAATAAAATAACTGATCACAGTAAATGAAACAACAATCCTCAATGTTGTAGCATGATCCTCCACACACGCACATGCGCGCACGCACACACACACACACACACACACACACACACACACACACACACACACACACACACACACACACACACACACACACACACACACACACACACACACACACACACACACACACAGCTACAATGAGAGAAACAAAAAAAGGAAAGTGTGCTTGAACTAGAAAGACACATAAAATGTTGATGTTCATAGATCTAAATAAAGAAGAAATGTGATGACAGAGAAATCTGAACAGACTTCGTCTTGGCAGTCAGTAAAAGAGGCTATTTTTCTGGGTTATTATCAAGATATAGTTGAGATGTCTGAGCCCCTGAAAAAGTATTTTACAGATTAGAACCTTTCATCTACTACAGTTATTACCCAACTATGATTATATTACGACTATTTATTGCCCAATGAACAACTTGAACTGAAATCCAACACAAAAAGTTACATGGAAATGAACACGGATGAAATATAATCAATATGGAGTGTGACTGTGTAAACAGTGAAATTGTCCATGTCATAGTAGTATACAAATGGGAGCTAAAGTGGACAATGTAATTATAAACATGGTGTTGTAAAAGCATGGCGTAGATGAAAGCATGCAACATAAAAAGACATTAAGCACGACATTTCCGATGAGGAGAAAGGTAACAGTGACGGACAGAGTGTAGTGCACATGTAGCCAGTTCAACAGACCCGCATGACATGGTTGGCGGTGCAAAATTTGCAAGTCAAAAGTTCACCCGAAACTGAACCGTATACTACGTGATCAACAGCATTGTATAGCAGTTGTACCGTCCTACCAGTAACACACCAATTCCATCCAAATGGTTGTACATGCTGGTGTGGCTGTTGCTAAAGGCTACATTTCCGTGTGACATCACCGAGAGAGGGGAAAGAGTGCAGACAGAGGGCACAGGAGGAAGGGCGGGGGGGAGGACAGCAGCCAGGAGTGGGAAATGAGAAACACAGCGAGGATGTTGGCTCCTGATTTGAGGCTTTAGTTTTTTTTGTTGGCTGGATTTGTGAGGAAACCAGCGTCTACCAGAAAGAGGAGCAGGAGGAGGCGGAGGAGGAAGAGGAGGAGAGGGAGGCAGCAGGCGCCCAGACAAGGACTTACTCTTCACCCCCTTTTTGCCCTTGCGTTCCTTTCTGTACTGCTCCTTGAGTTTGGTTATCAGGCCCTGGTCCACATCCCAGGCCTCAGAATCCTGCTCGTCCTTGTCTACACAGGAAAGGTTGGGTAGGAGGAGGAGGAGGAGGGGAAGGAGGAAGAGGAGGAGGAGGAGGGGACAAAACCAGACCAAGAGGCTGTTGAGGTGCTGCTCTGGTCGAGGAGTCCCGTACTGTAGCCAGGCAGGCTAGGTAGAGTGTAGAGACCACTGGCCCACACCAGTGCCCCCTGCAGCCTGCCACTACCTCTGGGTGGTGTTCATCATATCTCCTGGAAATTTGACGTTCCCTGTGCTGCACAGCAGGGCTAGGATCAACAGGGCTAGGATCAACAGGGCTAGGATCAACAGGGCTAGGATCAACAGGGCTAGGATCAACAGGGCTAGGATCAGCAGGGCTAGGACCTGAGTCCACGGAGCTCCTAGAGAGGAAGCTTGGTAGGGTAGGGGTTGAAAGCCCCAAGGAGAGTAGTAGCAGGCCTTGCAAGACCAGAGATGAGTCTCTCAGGTTGGCGATCACCACAGCAGGCTTCTGAATGCTGACGTTGGTGTTTGGCCTCCTGAGGCATGGCATTCCCTTCTGGTGTCATGTGGTGGAAGTACTGTGGTGGGAGACGACCCTGGCCTATACATCCCCCGCTATTGTTCAGCTCTTTTTGATTTCCTAGTGCGGAGGTAAGGGGGAAGTGGTAGTTGATGGTAGTTGAAGTGTTCCTTTAACTGGCCATATGGATATTTCTTCTATTTTCAATTTCAATTTAATTTCTGTTTCTCTGCCCCACACAACAATTTGTTGTGAATGGCCAATTCATCTCATTCATAATAAATGAAACAGAAATGTGAACTGTGTCAATAACACATAAAGGAACACCTAAACGTGACATCAGGTCCCGGTGTTTCGCTGCTTTGGTCAGAAGATTTGAAGGACGTGCCAGGCTAATCCCACACTAACACAGGGTGGGACACACATTGTGGTCACAGGCTAGCTATGGGAACACACAGTGGACAAGTTTCACAAACTATGGATTAAATACAGAGAGTTCAAGCATGGTGATTTGAATGATGTACACAGCGTGACTGACTGGGTGTGAATAATGGGCAGAAATATTACAACAGTCACCAAACTATGGGCAGATGTTCAAAATTTAGACATGAAAAAAAATACACACAGAATGGAAATTAGTGTCATATTTCCACCAAAAACAACACAATAAAATAACCTGTTCAGAGCCATTTGGATTTTAAAGAGAAGTAGAAGACATTTTTTTTTACTACTATTGTTGTGGTCGATTGATCAACAGTTATTCCCATCATGCTTTGCAAGACTGGTTCTTACTTAATCGCTCGCACCCCCCCCCCCCCCTCCCCCACAGCTTACCCCAGTCTGTGCCGTCCCCAGTGCCCCTGGACTCAGGCGAGGTGTCCATCTCATCTGGGCTGGACAGGAAGTCAAAGCCCTTGAGGGCCTCTTCCGTGTCAGGGTCCTCGCTGGTGTCCATGCTGGCCGGAGACGAGGTGGAAGAAGACGACCCGGGCTTCTTCCTCAGGATCTGAGAAGCATGGAGAAAAAAGTTTAAAAGTTGATCAAATTGTTCCAGCATGGGACTTTTTAAACGTACATACACAAATAATGGCATATGGAAATGATACATTTAAGCAACATCACACAAGAGGGAGTGCCGTTATACTGAATCTCAGCACGGCTGTGATTCGGTCATAGGTATGCGTGCTGAAGATAATCACAGCCGTTCTACAAGCGCCATTTATTAGTCAACAGTAATAAGCGTTTATGATTTCATTTGTTTGTTTAAACTTTTGTTTGGCTCTGCCAATACAAATAGTTCCTGGAGAACTGGAGAAACAAACATTTTCCTGCACACTAGCATGCAACTTTGTGTAGGTGTCTACACGTTGCCACAAGCCAGCTACTTTTGATCATGTTAATGTATCTGTATGTTTCCATTTATTGTGCAACCAGTGAAATAAGTGTCTGTTGACTTTGGTGGCATGTGTGATTCTGATGAGTTCAACAGCTTGCACTGCGTAGATGTAATTATTAGAGCACCTATAAAGCGGAGTGATACATGTATAGTTAAGTCCCAGTGCTGTTATACTCTATATCAGCACTCATGGAATGCCTATTGTTCAATCAAATGAATTGGTCTGAACTAACTGTTGTATAAATGTGGCATAAGCAGCATCCCCAACACAACATGAAACCAAATAACCCAAGCAGTGTGTGTCTGTCTGTTTGAAGGTTATTTTCGCTTTTACCGTTCTGGATTCCATGATAGTCCTGTCCTTCCCTTCGCCGTCCTCGTCCTCATCATCATCACTGTACTCGGCCACAGTGCTCTCGATGAACTTGAAGGCCTCCAGCACAGCACTGGTGTCAAACAAATCCGTTTTCCTATTGCATTCAACACATGAGCGAAGGAGACAAGCACAGAACAATAGCAATGATTTCCTATAAGCAAGTTACAAATCCCATTTGTAAACGGACACTTTATTATATGAAGTTAAATAGGACACCGTTTTGAATCTTTTACACACTATGATCTAGGTTAGGAGTAAATTCTCTACAGAGCTTTTGCAGCCTGCCTCTAGACATGTTATTTAGCTGAAACGGACACCTTCAAACTTGTTAGCTGTAGCTGTTAGCTTGTTAGCAAGGAGTGGCTGAATGAGTAAGAGATAAGGTACAGCGAGCCGGACATTATTGCGAAATAAACCCTGACAGGGTGATGTCTTGAATTGCCCTGAAGGTTTATTTCGCGATAATGACATCCTGCTGTACATTGTCCCGCTTATTAGATGGCTACTTACTAAAGAAATCAAAAACTTGACACAAAATAACAAAAAAATATTTTGATTTAAAAATGATTTTATTGCCTCCACTAAAAATAGCATTATATTCTACAGTTGGAAATAGCGTCCATAGTAGCGGTCTGCTATTCAGAAATAACAGACCGTAGAATACCATAATTGACTAATCAGAATCGAGTATTCAACAAAGCTGTGTAATCATGGCAGATAACACATACTTATCTTTTTCCCTGTGTAAGGGAGCCCACAGACCACACTATGGTCAACACACATCCTGAAGCACTGACATGAAACATGGAAGTTATATTATACACCCACTACTACACCACTCCTACTCACCCTCTGGTAGCCATGCCCTTCGTCGAGGTGTCTGTCCCATTGACCAGAGGCTCAGCACTGGCCTTGTCTCCAGGTTTGCTACCGCCGCTGTCTCCGGCCAGGCCCAGCAAGGCCCTCACCCGCTGGGACTTCACATCCAGGATGGTGTCTGTGTAACCCACCTCCTGCAGGTACCTTGGTACAAAAAAACAAACAAGTGGAGTCATATCATAATTCCATCACTAAACTGTAGTTTTTAAGGATTGAAATGGTCTCCTGTTATAGGCTTCATCCGCATACGTAGGCTGGGCGATACGGCCAAAATCCTCCATCTCAATATAGGTCATTGGATATCTCGATAACCATATAGCATGTTTTCTGGTAAATAAATAATAAGCCTATTATTGTATACTCCTGTGTGAATTAAATACTTGACATACTTTTCATCACTACCGTAATGCAGCCTTTAAAACCAGGCCATACCACGATATTACGATAACCAAAATATAAGGCAATACTACATTTTAGACAATTTGCTGCTAAATGCAGTCATAAATGGCATTCCTCTGGCACTGCCTGTAAATGTTTTGTGACCGCTAATGTTCGTGTGCATCTTTAGCGCAATGTGTACGAGAGTCCACAGTGGGAGAACTACTTGGGCAGGCTGGTGGAGAAAGCCTTTAGCACACTGTTGATCTGTCAGTTGACACAGGCTGGCTCGTGAGGGGGCGTGTTATGGCCGATGATGTGTGACATAGCCCGTTAATGGTGCCGAAGGAGGCCTGCTCATTGACAACACATTCAGGACTGAAAGGAGAAAACTTCTTCAATGCAACAATGACTTTTTGACCAGATGGGGGAGCTGTTCTCCATCCATATCTTTATGGTGGAGGTTTTTCTTGGCTGTGGCAGTGATGTTGTGCAGCATGAAAGGCAAATAACTTATTGATTCATCGATTGAGATGGCGTCATTTTGTAGTAGTATCCCAGTTGGCATATGTACGTGTGCATGTGCGTGTGTGTGTGTGTACACTCACTGTCTGAGGAGTTGTCGGCCTTGCTTCCACGACAGTTGATTGTTGAGTGAGCCAGGGCCCTCGTTCTCATTGGCCTCATCTGGGGAAGGATTGATGATTGATTGATGAGGACGCAAATCACAACGCAGCGCTCCCCAAAGCCACACACACGCAGCCACTGGCATTCAACTCTACAAACGAGACCAGCACATTCCTGCATGTATGAGGGCAACCCAGGCAACGGCAAACCTTCTGCCTGCCAGGGTCCTTGATGGGTCTACGGAAGACTCAAAGAGGGGGCAGTATAGCGTAATGCTTTCTGACCGAACCAACGCAGGAGTCAGTATAAGGACTAACATTCATCTCTATTAAAAGACCTCGACAGAAATGAAAGAAACACACTTAATGGACCAGGTCATCCATCTCATCGCTGTATTACAGGTTGTCAGATAGACACAAACAGTAACAAACTGAAACAATGTTACTATCCATCTGGCACCGTACTCTGGCTTTAACCACCGTCCTATTAGACTGTTGGTCCATGACCAACACAGTCCAAATAATGACTAACACAGTCCAATACATGACCAACACAGTCTAATTCATGACTAACACAGTCTAATACATGACTAACAACACTTGTTGATATTACACATTCAAAGCAGTCAGCACTCTCGGTGCTGCAGTGGGCCTGGGCCATGCGCACAGTACATGTGTAGAGGCTGTGTGTGTGTGTGGGTGTGGGATGTGTTAATTCATGACCAACACGGTCTAATACATGACCAACACGGTCTAATTCATGACCAACATGGTCTAATACATGACCAACACAGTCTAATACATGACCAACACAGTCTAATTCATGACCAACACGGTCTAATTCATGACCAACATGGTCTAATTCATGACCAACACGGTCTAATACATGACGAACACGGTCTAATACATGACCAACACGGTGTAATACATGACAATACATGTAATACTAACAACACTCGTTGATATTACACATTCAAAGCAGTCAGCACTCTCGGTGCTGCAGTGGGCCTGGGCCATGTGTACAGTACATGTATAGAGGCTGTGTGTGTGTGTGTGTGTGTGTGTGTGTGTGTGTGTGTGTGTGTGTGTGTGTGTGTGTGTGTGTGTGTGTGTGTGTGTGTGTGTGTGTGTGTGTGTGTGTGGGTGGGTGGGAGATGTGTTAATTCATGACCAACACGGTCTAATTCATGACCAACACAGTCTAATACATGACCAACACAATTCATGACCAACACTGTCTAGTTCATGACCAACACGGTCTAATACATGACCAATACGGTCTAATTCATGACCAACATGGTCTAATACATGACCAACACAGTCTAATTCATGACCAACACGGTCTAATTCATGACCAACATGGTCTAATTCATGACCAACACGGTCTAATACATGACCAACACGGTCTAATACATGACCAACACGGTGTAATACATGACTAACAACACTCGTTGATATTACACATTCAAAGCAGTCAGCACTCTCGGTGCTGCAGTGGGCCTGGGCCATGTGTACAGTACATGTATAGAGGCTGTGTGTGTGTGTGTGTGTGTGTGTGTGTGTGTGTGTGTGTGTGTGTGTGTGTGTGTGTGTGTGTGTGTGTGTGTGTGTGTGGGTGGGTGGGTGTGGGATGTGTTAATTCATGACCAACACGGTCTAATTCATGACCAAGTCTAATTCATGACCAACACAGTCTAATACATGACCAACACAGTCTAATTCATGACCAACACAGTCTAATTCATGACCAACACAGTCTAATTCATGACCAACACAGTCTATTTCATGACTAACTCAGTTTAATTCATGACTAAGAAGACAGTCTAATACATGACCAACACAGTCTAAAGCATGACTAACAACACTTGTTGATATTACACATTCAACGCAGTCAGCACTCTGGGTGCTGCAGTGGGCCTGGGCCATGCGCACAGTACATGTGTAGATGCTGTGTGTGTGTGTGTGTGTGTGTGTGTGTGTGTGTGTGTGTGTGTGTGTGTGTGTGTGTGTGTGTGTGTGTGTGTGTGTGTGTGTGTGTGTGTGTGTGTGTGTGTGTGTGTGTGTGTGGGATGTGTTAATTCATGACCAACACGGTCTAATTCATGACCAAGTCTAATTCATGACCAACACAGTCTAATACATGACCAACACAGTCTAATTCATGACCAACACAGTCTAATTTATGACCAACACAGTCTATTTCATGACTAACTCAGTTTAATTCATGACTAAGAAGACAGTCTAATACATGACCAACACAGTCTAAAGGATGACTAACAACACTTGTTGATATTACACATTCAACGCAGTCAGCACTCTGGGTGCTGCAGTGGGCCTGGGCCATGCGTACGGTACATGTGTAGATGCTGTGTGTGTGTGTGTGTGTGTGTGTGTGTGTGTGTGTGTGTGTGTGTGTGTGTGTGTGTGTGTGTGTGTGTGTGTGTGTAGGAGGGATGTGTTAATAAGATGGAGATTGGATTCGGGTCTGTTGCAGGAGGCTGGAAGTAGGAGTCGGCAGGGGAAGAGGCGAGAGGTTGCCTTAAAAGTGGGTCATGGCTTATTTGAGGCTGGGGCTGGGGGGGGGGGGGGGGGGGGGGGTAGCAGGCAGGTGTGCCTCGATACGTGTGAAAACACCTCCCTCCTTCCACCTCCCTCCTTCCACCTCCTTCTCCTCCTCCTCCTCTCCCCTGCTCATCAACACTTCAAGGGGGCCATGGCACCCGAAGCAGCCCTCATGAATACAGACGAGACAGAGCGGACTGAACGTAAACAAATGGTGTATTGTCTGTGTTAGCCTAGATATTCCAGGTACGTCGGGGTTGAACCAAAGGGGTAATAACGTGCAGGACTTCAAAACTGGTTTAGGCTCAGCAGCAACATGAGCCCGTGTCATGTTTTCCGACTCGCGGATCGGAATTCAGTTGTAATAAACAGCAGTTTCAAACAAGTCAAGCGGGCAGGGCATGTCATCTCTGGCATACACTGGTGAATCGCTCCCAATCATGGCGGTATCTGTTGTTTATTTAGTTGGCCGTCGTGCTGATCAGACGGTGGGCCTACTTGCTCAGTGGAGAAGTAGAAAGTACTGCGATACACATTATTATTTGTATGTGGCATTGAACACTGGATTATATTGATCTTTAGCCTCTTAAAGTTTTTTGTAAGACTTTTGCTACAGTTTTTGGACAATCTAACCACGGTTCTGGTTGTATACAAAATATGTACCATTCACGGTCTATACAAAAGCTATACGCATCGGGTCCTGTACGAAGATGATGAGTGTTTGTAAACATGTACCTGGAAACCACCCAACTTCAAAATTCAGCGAGAGAATTGCAGTGTGAATATTTTCCGGGTAAGAACACGGCGGTGATGAAACCACCGAGAAGAACAGGATTCAACATGTGTGTGTGTGTGTGTGTGTGTGTGTGTCAGGTGGTTGGGGGGGGCTTACCAGAGTCATAGGTGGGGGGCTTCATGTCACCTTGGTTCAACTCCGTCCCATACTTTAACTTGTGGTACTTTGCCCTGCGGGAGAAGAGTAAGCGAGCAATAAGAGAGAGAGACATCAATGCGTCATTATCATGGTGTCATATGAGGCTGTGAAGACACAAGATATGATACAAAGAATGCACTTGGAACAGTCTTGTTTGCGTTAACGAGCAACTACTCACAGAATGGGGTTGTGGTACTCTTTAATACTCCCATCGTGGGCCATCTGCTTTACATGCAGCCATTAATTCGGTGAAGGCTGCGTACCGAGGTCTTTGTTACATTACACAAACCTCAGTAATACCTTCTATAACACTTGTTTGTGAGACTTGACACTAGCCCATAACAGTTAAAGACAGGGTACACACTGGCATTAACGGCCATTTTGGATCCAATTCTTTCAGAAACCCTCTAAGACATGACCTGTTGCTAAGCAACCGGAGAAAGCAGGCGTCATTCAAGCGGGAGGTGTTGCTTCAAGGCGGGTCCTGAGTGCGTCTGAGAAGAAAGGGAAATGAGATGGATGTACACTTCCCACTACTGGAGGGGGATTCCATGCGTAGTGCGCGTTATGCTGGGGTTTCTAAGGTGGAAGAGGTGTGGAACATGAAGCCACCCATGGGAGAGAGACAGAGAGACAGAAAAACAATTGCCCCAGGTCGGACGGCTAATCTGGCCATGTTATCATGGGAACTCCCTAACCAGGTCAACACCAGAGTCCTAACCTTCCTCTTACGGTCAGAGTTAAGCACAGCATTGCTGCTGTTGATGTTGTTGTTCTGACTCTAGACCTGATATAAAAAGGTTACATAGCAAAATCAGAAACCACTGATCTGGCCATTTTAACCTTCTAAATGTACTCAAACTTTTTTATCTGCAAGAAATTATAAACACAAATTAAAGATTAAGATTCCTGCTATCAAAATGACAATGACAACTATTGAGCTGGATGGCTAAGCTAACCAACATTGATGTGCCAATTGTTTTCAATTCCATTGCCATCCTGTATACTTGTTTCACCATTAAAAATGGTGACATAAGAATAGCAATTGCATGTGAGGCACTCAAATTACTGGGGAAAACGGCATTTTATAGCACATAAGTCATCCGGTTTCAAGCACACCTGTGTGTGTGTGTGCCCGTGTGTGTGTGAGCACCAGTGTAGTACAGCCGTGATGTGTTGCCATTACTCTCATTGTTTCCCCCACTGTTGAAGCATTAATATCTATTACATCAACCAAGTCAACAAAACTGTCTCTCTCTCTCGCTCTCTTTCGTTTGTATCCATAGAGAAAAGAGGGGGGTCTGGAAAGAATAACAAAGGGGGAAAATTAAAGAGAAGACGCAATGACATCATCGCCATCCCTGCTCCATGGTGCAGCCATGGGATGCGTCACACAGACAGGAAATGCGAACGC
Organism: Merluccius polli; assembly: GCA_030340625.1. Classification (NCBI taxonomy): domain Eukaryota; kingdom Metazoa; phylum Chordata; class Actinopteri; order Gadiformes; family Merlucciidae; genus Merluccius; species Merluccius polli. The sequence goes on from JAOPHQ010000643.1 coordinate 18,776, forward strand.
GTGACACTCACGCTGCTGCTCTGACGACGTTCAAAGAGCAGCTTGTGTGTGCGAGGGGGAAAAAGCAACACAAAAAAAAGAACAAATAAAAATGGAGAATGGGAGGAAAAGCCTTTGCATAATAATAAACCCCCAACGCGGCCTTCTTTTCCCTGCACTTCATCCATGGGCAAGGCAGAGTCATCAGTACTGGGAGAATGACTCTACTGCAGACACATGACACCAGCAACAGCTCCTGGGAATCACTCTGGTGCTGTTGCTGCGTTACCACGCCAACTGACCACGGCCGCGACAAAACCCAACAGCCAGCCAGTTCACTTCATCAAATTAACAGCGCATGCAGTATCTAAACCGACCCCCCTTATATAATCAGTATACAACAGTAAAGAAAGTGGTGGGGGAGGAGAGGTCCGTGTGGTGGTGTAGGTTTGGTGTAGTATAGTGCAGTTTAGTTCAGCTGATTACACCAGTTAGGATCTAGCTGTGCACCATGTATTTCTCCAAGGTTAACAGTATGCTGTTCTCATATTTTCAAAGACCACAGTGGAAGAAGTTGGGGGTCGGCTGGTTCTGGAGGGGGCACCCACCTCTCCTGCTTCAGGGCGAACTCCAGCATCTTGATCCGCCTCACCAGGTCCTTCTTCAGGTTCTCCTGGCCCTTCCTCTCCCCCTGCAGGAAGGCGATCTGAGCCTGCCAACACAGAAATAGCAGTTTTTATAGCATCGCACACAGTCTGGAGGAGCGTGAGATAATCGCTTATAAGCCAGCGCAACGCAGACAGCGTTCCTGCGTCTTGACGGGGATGTGGGTTGGCTAGGTGAAGATAACTTAGCTTGTGTGTGACATCTGAAGGAATGAAGGGGATGGGGGTATCAAACTGGAATGAGAGTTTGCCAAATCAATATGCAGCGTGATGAGATAAAAAAAAAAAAAACACAAATCTGTAGGCTTCTATTTTAATCCAAATTCTCCCACACACACACACACCCTCCGCTCTACCCTGCCAGCGTATATCTATATTCTCCTAACCACATCCTCTCTTCAGTAACAACAGCAAATCTTGAGTCATCGTTACAACACACACTGTGACAAGCCATCCTATGGCGCTGTTGCATAAGTACTTTTACTACATAGCGAATGATAGTCACATCCAAAGGGGAACATTGAAAACACACCAAACCAACAGTTCTTCATTTTAAGTTTCCAAATTTCATCAATTCATAGACACACAGAAATCATTTTAGATACTCAGATTTTATTTCCCCACATCTAAGTGCGCATAACCTGTCCGATTGTCATGTCTTAAATTACGTTATTGTAATGACTTAGACTTCGACTTCTTTATGACTGACATTTTACAAACTTTGAAATAACATATTGGCACTGCAATGCCGTTTTATTAATGTCACAAATTAATAACAACAAAGCATCAACTAGGTGAGAGTCACCAAATTACTAGCAAGCTGTCATCTCTGTTTGTGGAGATATAAATGCTCCTTCATACCATGTAAATACATCTGCACAATAAGTAGAATCCTGCACTTTATCTTGCACACTTGGCAGCATCTCTGCGTCACATTACTGCTCCTACCACTGTCATCGTTTTTTTATCTGTGTGTTTTTATCCTTAAAGCTATTGTACTTGTAATGTTCTTGAAATGATCATCACGCCCTGCTGAACTGAACTGAACTACGGTGAATATGCTGGTTGATAGACGCTGTGTTCATCATTTCCGGTCATTCTGTGTTGCTGTAAACCACCAGTCACAGCATCACAACGGCCAGACAATGAAGTCACTGTTGTGTAGTGGAGCCATCCCCGGGCTACAACTGCTCCACAAATGTACAGAACTCGTTTTTAGAGCTGCAACTAACAATGATTATTTGCATTGTCAATTCATCCATCGACATTTCTTTTATTCAATATTTATTATATCGATCAAGAATCACCAGTATACAAAGTGATGTCTTAGATTCTGCCGTTTCTCTTGATTGTTTCAGATTTTGACCATCCAGGAAAAAACAATCTCACTAAAATAATTGCTTTCCAAGTTCTGGGAGGTGGGTGAGCCCTGGAGTAGGCTGCATGGCAGCTTCCTCCATTGGACAGAACAGAAAGCATTGGTGCTACTGCTACTGCAATACTGAGTCACGACAGCAACTACCAACTGCCTTCAGTTAACAAAGCCAATTTAAATACTTTAGATTTGTAGATGCCATCGATATTCTGACCAAACAACCCCAAAGTACTCAGATTTTAAACAGCAATGATTAGTTTAGTGCTCTGCTATATACAAGATGCTGACCCCAACCTCAATATCTCACGTCTCTAATAATTGACTCATACCAATTACATTTCCAAATCATGTTAAACATGCAGTCTGCAGAGGAAAGCAACAAACTACAATGTGCTTTGCATTGCCATACTCGAAAATGGTAGTAGTAAGTGATCAATACAATATAAAAACAGACGGCTTGAGATGGGAAAATATATACTGCAACAGCAACATGTGATTTTCTCTGCATAATCTAATGATGGTGATCTACTCTAATATCAGATGCTAATATAATACACAACAACACATGTAACTTCCTCTGTAAAAAAAAACTCTCTCCATTGACAAAAAATAACCAGCTGACAGCTGAAAGAGGCCTTTCCATAATGTATTGGTGAAATGTGTAGACGAGTGAATACTACTGCGTACTACTGGGAAACTGGACTGCAGGGACAACGCCTACAGGCAGATATGGGGCAGACACGTACACATACAGCACAAGAAGCACAGAAGAAAATATGTCACTGTTTGGAAGGACCTGACTGTGTGCTGGCCCAAAATATCACAATGACTAAAATGGCTTCCATCCAAGAATGAGTGCGGGCCGTTCCAGAGACATGCCAATTAGGCTAATAGCTTATCAGCAAATTTGTGAGGGAAGAAAAGGTGACACTTTCTGTTTATCTGATGCATGCTCAGTTTCTCAAACTTGGCCAGCTGGAGGTCATTGTATCAAGACTCGGTTTGGGAGTAAAAACACTTTGTTGTGGTTGTATCTGGACTCAGGCAGATTCCCATGTTACCCAGATTTGCCTGTCGCTGCAGACGAAGCCGCTACATCTGCTACTCTGATGGAGATAGCTACCGTTGACTTCCTCATCCGGGGAAGCGCTGGCCCAGGGGGCCCCGGCGCCCCGCGGTGCCAGAGACGGAGAAGAGAGCCACTCTGTGAGTATCTGGCGCGGCATCTCCCCGCCATCAAACATTAACGTTGGTAGGAATGCAGTGCGAGTGAACCAAGGCCATGAAGGACACACAGGAAGCATTTGATTCCAGGGCCTCACACTGACTGCATTATTGGCCTGGCGGATAAGGGCTTCTTAGTGTGTCCCAGCGAGAGGCTTGTAGAATGGGTCATCCATCTAGGGACGCTGGGCCTTTTCAGACACAGGAAGGGGGAGACAGAGGAACTGCCCTAATAGACGGGGAGGGATATAAACACAGACTGCCAGCGAAACGCTGGTCAAATAAGTCTCTGCTTGTGTCTGCCGTTTGTCACTGCTGCTTGAAAACTATGATTAAAAAGCAGCCAATGATATCTTGAGATGTGTGCCATTATAAGTTAAGATATCTTAACTCCCTCAACATTTCAATATCTTGACTCCAACATTTAAAATCAAGAAAAACTAAAAAAGCATAAAAGCATGTTTGTAAACACTAAAACTATGGAGTCTGATGGGAAAACAAGTTGAAATAAACTCCAATGGTTTTTCATCAAAATGTTAAAAAGGAATAAAGGTTTAACCTCACTATTTAAAAATGTGTGGTTCATTTTATGCAGGATAATTTAATGCTAGATATGCTCACAGACAGGTAGGCTTTAAATAGCAGCATGATAGACATAATAGATCTTTTTAGCCATTCCTGGTGAGACGGTGATGGTGTAAATTTCATCAATTCATGAACACCCAGAGAGAGACTGTGAGTACAATTATTGACTGCAAAACACCACTGTCAATCATTTTCAATAACAGCTTTTTAAAGGTGGGTTTTGTGCATTCCAGACATGTTTTCGTCCAGACTAGTTCTGCGTTGTGGCCAAAGACGGCCAAAACACAATGAGGCCCTTTAATCCCCACACAGTGAATGTTGTGTGAAGACCGGTGCATCTCGCAACCACAGTGAGACTTCAACTTGAAAGGAAATGTACAGAAATCCTGGGGAGCTAGATGTGCCTACAAACAAAATGGTGCCCAAAGCAAACAATACTAACAAAACATACTGACTTGACTTTGGTACCCCCAAACTCAGCAAAATGACAACCAAAATACACCTTATATTTGCACAATCAACCTCACTTACAATGAATACAGTACTCTGCTCGGTCACAGTAACAACGACCTAGAGATCCAAGATGGCCAACCTGATAACTAGCCAAGTACATTCCATGAATTCCTTTACACTAGTACCAAGAGACCAGAGCAGAAAAATAGACGGTGCTATGTTACAGGAACTACTGTATGAGTAATACACCTTTGTCTTTTCTATGTGCCGAGTGAACCACTTTAAAAAACACAGAACACCATCACATAGCTTTTAAAATAACCCAACACCCAAATGGCTATAAATAATTAACATTTTCCACAACAGTATTTGCCTTTCCAACAACCAAAAAAATGTCCTTTTTTTAAACATAGACAAAAAAGGTCAAGATAAACATGGCTAAAAACATTGTGACATTTAGAACAAGAACTAAATTATGTTGCCACACAGCTATAAGGCTATATTGGAGCTGGTCTATAGATGCCAGAATATGTTGAAGTGTTGTTAAAAGCAGGACATTTCCCGTAAAGATTAGCAGGAGATGTGGTGTAAAGTGATTTGATGTGACCTATATAAACAATGATCTTAGAACAAATAGACAGCCGATTGCCCAGGATTTTAGTTTCTGCCTTTCACCCTTGTATTGATGCAATTTCATTAAAGTTAATCGTATTTTCCATAAGACTAGTAGAGCGTAACATGTGGGTGGTCGGGGACCAATCTGTGTGTAAACAGTCTAACGCCAGGCCTTTGCTTCACACAAATAAGTTCCAATGACAAACACAGAACAGGCCGACCACTGCTGGAGCCCGATTAAGATAAGTCCATCCTGCTCACAAAGACACAGTAGACACAGCCAGCAGCATACTTCCACAGGGGGTACATTCAGGATTATTCTAATCACCATCTAGGTCAAGGTGAGGCTGGGGATGGTTCACGCAATCAGAAAAGATTTCAGATCTCGCTTGGTAAGGAATTACCCAGGCTTTTCCCATTACAAGAGATGGAAAAAAGGAAGGAAAAGATACAGCTGCGTAGCTCGAAAGCGCACACGTCCCATGCTGGCTTAACCGACGACTCCCTTAGAGATGCACCAATCCACTTTTTTTAAATTCCTGAATATGATACCTGAATTTGGGAATATAGCCGATACCAATACCAGAGCTCCATTTCTTGAATAATATTAATACTAATAATACAACTGTCATTATAAGTATAATAATAATAATAATTATTATTATTATTGTTATTATTATTGTTGTTATTATTATGGCTGCCCCCACGACTAAAGATATTCTTAGTCGACTCTTAGTGGACTAATGTTAAGCTGATAGTCGACTAATCATCGCACTTTTAATGTAATTATTTTAATGTATATTTTGGGGCATCAGAAAATGGTTCCAGTGTGAGGCAGAGGGTGTTATAAAAGAAACACTGTAACATTGGGCTACTTTACAAATAATACAATGCCGTAATAATGAGCCTTTAAAATATAATTTTTTACAAGCACAAAGCGGGCCACCTATTAACGGCATCGACAAAGCGGTTCTGAATGTGTCGGAACAACCAGGAAAGAGCATTGAAAACATTGAACATTTTGTTAATTTCATTTATACACTGTATAACTGTGCACAACTTTTTTTTAAAGCAAGCAATTGCAATATAGCTTGACGGTTGTCACAACAAACAAATGGAAAAATTGTTTGTTCATATTTTCGTGTCCGGTGCGTGTGGATGCGTGGCGCGGGGGTGCGGTTAATGTTAGTGGTGTACGGAATGGAATCTGGATCGGCACGCGGATCGGCAACGTCAGTCCGATATTCACTAAGTGAATTACATTAGTACCCGATACCAATATTGGATCGGATCGTCCCATCTCCTTCCCTTCATCCAGTAAAAGTATGCGGGTGTACTTGTGAGTGTGCTTCGTTTTCATCTCTTCACCGCTTGCCCCTGGATCTACATTTTGCAGTGTGCTGTTACATTGACTGCACCAGGTTGACACTGCAGTGTTACCTTGTGGTAGGTGCAGACAAAGACACTACGTTCACCACGTGTGGGAGGAGGCTGCTGCCACCTATGTTGCAACATTAATAATACCTATAGAGCACATGGCACCCTCGGACCGGACTCAATCTTTCCACCTCCACATTTTCCCTGACAAATGGGCTTGCCGATTTTGATGACATGAACAAAATGCATTCACACATTATCCCTGAGGTAAATGACAAGCAGCGCAGTAACAGCAAACGTTGGGACATAGTTTCTCAAAAAAAAGGAAGTGGAGGGAATTTCAAGTAAACCCAGGAGAAGCAAATAAATCATGACTATTTCAAGGAGCCAAAATCAGCAAATGAATGAATGAATGAATTAACTAATTCATCTGGCTGTAGCTCTCCAGGAATGATTCAATGTTTGTTGAGTAGCAGAATCAATAACCATATTGATATTATAGATAACGTGTGCAGTTCTGGGACTGTTATTAGTCACAACTCAACAGAAGAACGGTTGGGAAAGCTTCTAGTTGTGGTAAGCGGTGGCAAGTACAGTCTGAGCACACTCCCAGCAGATGACGAACTAGGCAGTTTGAACTGGTATTTACAACTCCTTGACAGATCGGAGGACTCGGATTTACTGTAAGACCGGGGGAGGAAAGCCAGTCCACAGCACACACACACACCAGGCAGCTGTTCTACCCACCTACGTAGACAGACCAAGCCTGCGAGTGTGACTGGAGGAAGGAGAGAGGATTTAACAAGCTGACGGGGCAAGCCATATAACAAGGGTGAAAGGCCCTAGTGTGGTTCCAAAAGGGACAGTGGTCGCAAAGGACTGAACTAGATAGTGACTCGCACTTTTATTAAAGCCCTTCCCATTATAATCTGCCAAAAAAAAGAGACCCAAAGATCCCAATGAGGGATCGTATACAAACTGGTCCTTGTTTGGATGCTAGAACCAAATAGTCAAATAAGTGTAGGGCACGGAAACAAAGAAAATGGAGGATATGTTTGACCGGGCCTGCATGCTTTTGCACTCGTCCATTGTAAACCACCCGTTGAGCGGGCAAGCAAAAATAACTACAGCTTCGGGGGAGGAGGCGGTGTCGAGGAATGACAGTGGCACCCATTTGGATTTTTTTCAACAGCACACCATGTGTGTTCGGCTCAGTGTCCTCCCTCTTGTTGCTCCACGACCACTCAGACTCTTCCTCTGCTTCTACCATTAGTGAAAGCGAACGAGTGACCCACAATTTCAAACCATGTCCACTGCATGCCAGAGGGTCTAAAGTAAAATGCAGCACAAATGACTATTGGACAGGATATTTTAATACTCAAATTTAAAAAAATATGTATTTTAAGAAACAATTACTTTCCACAGGATACAATTGCATTCCTTGCTATAATTGTGCTATTTTTGTCAGTTAGGGAATAAAATAGAGTCACATGACCTTGCCCACATTTCACTCACTTACGGCCACCTTACACCCAGAGTCACCTTTGCCCTTTACCGGGCGTCAGATTATGCATGCTGACCAGATATCTTTGGCAAGGAGATACAGCCGTCGTGCAGGGATTTCCCCATGACGGGAGAGGGCTGACGAGACGGACTAGGTGGCTGCTTGGCAGTGTAACTGGACCCCACTTCACCATCCACTGCCAGAGAGAATCTAGGAAGCTAATCTCGGGTTTTAACGCCCACAGCACAATGCCATGTGGGTGTCTGCCGCAAAGATTTCTGATACATTATTTAATTTTTGTGCCCACTTGACTCTGAATACAAGCAACACAGCCAAGACTCAAGAGACCAACGTATTCCTGGCAATGTCAAAATTGAGGCACCTTTCGAAGCCAATATAACACAGATAAAAACAGGGGCAAATCATCTCCGGTTAATGGGTCCTTTAATTGATTATCAATGACCACTAGACTGGAGTCAACATGGGAGAGGGCAGCGTGTGCATTGGAGGCAGCTAGCACAGCACTATATTGAACAGACATATAGTTGTGCTTCAATAGAGAGGAGTGGCTCCAGCATGACCCAACAAGCTGGCCTAACTGCATTCCTAACAAGCCCAGGGATTGGCTTTTCTGATTTATGCTGAACAGTTTCAAATGCAAAAGGTACCATCTTCACCCGTTTTTTTGCTTTGATATGTTGATTTTGTAGTTAACATATCAAAGCCATTATGATTGCCAAGTGAAATAACAACTGCTTATCGATCACTGTGACTGCAATTACATGTGATTCTATGCTGAGAGTACTACACATTAACAGCATTTATTATTTAGTGAAGGAAAATTAGACCTGCCTCTTTTGAAAAGGTTTTTATTATTTTCAGTTACTGTACTATTCTGCAAGTAGTCAGCGGGAATGTGTAGCCAACTTATTTTGTATATGTTTATCATATTATACTGACAATGTATAGTGCAACATTTACTAAAAAACGCTCAGATGAAGAGCAGGCAAATTCAGGCAAATTCAGGCAAATTCCAAGGTTTCCCATGAAAATAATGACAAAGGCTTTGCATAGTATGCCTGGGGAAAACAACTCAAATGAGTCTAAAGCAGCTCACAGGTGGAGGAAATACCTTCTCACTTGCAGTGGTCTCCATACAGCTGCACAGTAGAATGAAAGAGGAGCAAAAAAACACATAACATCATAGCATAACATCTAGCCGCCACAACCCACCCAAAAGGCCACTTAGCAGCCTAACTGTTCCTCCTCAGATAAGCTCGCTAACCGACGACGGGCAGGAAGCATAACCTCACACTAGTCAGAGGAGCTACATTATGTTGATGACTCACAACTAACCGCATCAGCCATTGATATCATCTGTTTTAAGACAATAGCTTAAGCCCTTATTCCCTCCCATCTTTGTTAGCGGAGAACGGAAGAAGCACCCTGCACGGCCGTCTCCTCTTGTCCTTCACGTTCTGGTCTCACCTCACCACCCGTAGGGTACTCCTTCTACGCAACTAAATACAACTGTTTCCATGACCACAAAGAGAAAAGTTGGTTGAGGCACATTGTTACTCATATCTAGCTTCATTACAGTCTCTCTCTCTCTCTCTCTCTCTCTCTCTCTCTCTCTCTCTCTCTCTCTCTCTCTCTATATATATATATATATACACAGTGTAAATATTGCATTGATGTAGCCTACATCATAGCGTAAAAGAGATGGATGACTTCGACCAGGGGAAGTGGACGATCATTGAACCGACCCCAGACCTGACAGTGGCCCCAGCAGGGCTAATGGGCACAGCTGTACGTCGCTTTTAACAGGCCTGCTGCTGCCTCCACTGCCTTGGGACAGGTCTAAAGCCACCAGTGAAGGAAGACCACAGAGGGAACATGAACGTTTTATACACTACGAAGGATGAGATTTGAAATGATGAAATGTGTTATTGTACACCATCAAGATGGATTACTCTTGGGACGATATTCGTTGAAACGACGATACTCCTTTAGTCTGTTCGCATGTTAAATTCAAGTACTGACGTACTCCTGCAATCTCAAATATCGTTGATAAAAGGGGTTTGAGAGGCAGCCACACATGCCGGGTGTGTAGCATCACACGTATAAACCACAACCAGCACTGGCCATTATTACTAAAAAACATGAACACTCATAAATGTGTGACCGACACGCATGCAAAATGTCACGACACAATAGTAAGCAAGTACCGACAACACATCCCCGAGCGGCTAGCTGCGTTCTGAGGGGGTTGTCCGTCTCCAAAGCAACCCCGAACTGCAGCACCGCTCCTCGGCTTGCTAGCCGTCCCGCAGCTCGCTAGCTTAGCCGCTCAGCCGCCTCGGAGGAACGCCGCCCACCGCGGTCCAGGTCGGGCAGGGGGCGCTGCAGCCGCCGCGGCTAGCATAGCATGCTATCTATGCTAACTATGCGAGCTAGCGAAGCTAACCCGCTAGCCGCCACAATCAAACCGACACACACGCCGCCATAACCGTAAACTCGGGATATCGCAGGCGAGGCCCCGGTCCGGTCCGGTACGCGTCCGGGAAACCCCGCCGTCCTCACCTGCAGTTCGGCCCGCTCCACCTCCCACTGCGCCCGCTCCACCTCGAAGCGGGCCCACTCGTGCTGCAGGAAGTGCAGGATCCCCGGGATGCTGTACTGCGCCCGGGCCGCCTCGCCGGCGTCGCCATCGGGCAGCGGTCCCTTGCCGCCGCCGCCGGGCAAGACGGGGTTGTTGTTGTTGTTGTTGAAGAAGACGCCGGGCCCTGCCTGTTCGTCCATGGCCGGGCTCGGTGGGGACCTGCGGGTGTCGTGTCTGTCGCCGGGTCTCGCTAGCTCAACGGAAAAGGCGACAAAAACAAACTATCGTCGCCGTGCCGCTCCGCTCCGGGGAATGAACTCACTTTCTGACAGCTAGCTGTCACCGGGTGACGTCAGCGAGGGGGAGGCCACGCCCATTGCATGGTTAGTCGCGCGCGCACTCGGTTTGGGCCGGTGACGGCGCCGCGAGGCTTTTCACCCCGATGTATTGATCTACACGCAGGGTCGAAACGCCGATAGATCGGCCGCCGATATCGCCGTTGCACAACGAAAATTAGAGCAGTGCGCGGTTGCCTGCAGCGTCTTTGACGTCTATTTAAAACATAACTTCAAAGATCCGCAATTAAAAAAAAAGATTACAACAGGCACACACAAGCTTTAATATATTTGCAGGGGGAGTTTATTTGTTAAAGTGCTTAAAGGGAAGGGAAAAAAAACAAGCAAAACGCAAATCTAAATTGTATTCAATTTTGTTATCCGATTTAAATGAAAGACACTTACTGAAATGTCCACTGTAACAAGTATCGAACACAATGTCGGTAATCCAGGCCAAGTTAATTGTGTATCTACATAATTAATTGAATTGTTTTAACAACTTCTAAGTACTTAAAATGTGTGAAAATGTCAAACAAATCACCTTGGCTCATTCGGTGAACACACTATTTAAAAGACAATGATGATAGAAAGCAAAGTATAAACATTTAGTTTTAACTGGACTGCCATTAACATGTTCACTATGGAGAACAACGGCTTGGTGACATTAAACTGCTGGGCATCCAGGAAAAAACACAATCGTATTGAAGACTTTTTTTTTTGATTGTGTCCCTTTATGCTTGTACATTATGTGAAATATTACATTCAAACTTAGAGAAATCTGTCAACATTCAGTCAGTAGACAGTCAAAATTAAATTACCCTTTAATAATGCCAATCACCTGATATTACAATAATCATAAAGCAGACTTCAAGAAAAAGTGACGGTCAAATTTGAGATGTACAATATATAAATAAATCTGAGGAAACTTGTAACTTGTAAACCGATATGGAAAATACACACCAAAAGGGGGTTTCTTTTGAACACCAGCCAAAAACCAAAACACAAAAAAGTCTATCACACACTCTCTCTCTCACACACACTCTCTCTCTCACACTCACACACACACACACACACACACACACACACACACACACACACACACACACACACACACACACACACACACACACACACACACACACACACACACAAAAGGACAGAATCTCCAGAGCATCTAGAAGAAGCTGGTCTTGAGTTTGATGGTGGGCAGGGCCTGCACGGTGGGCTGGGCCAGTCTGGCAGCCTCGCGGGCCTTGCTGCTGGCCTGGTTGGCCCTGATGGCGGACTCCAGGCGTGTCTTGAGCTCTGGCGCTGCTCCCATTACAGTTTTGAAGGCGGCGGGGTAAAGTGGGCCGATGCGCATCAGGTTCTGCAGGGCAAAGTCGTGCAGCCCTCTGGAGGCCGGCGGTGCCGAGGTCATGGCGTTCTCGTCCAAAAGGTAGGAGATCAGAGTCGGTACCAGCAGGGCCAGCAACTGGACTCCTAATTGTGTGCAGAGATAGAGAGGGGCATTCAACCCTCTGTCAATTCATTAATTATAGCCCCGTTACATTTAAAATCATAATTTCAATCATATTGAAATTACAATTATTACTATTATTTCAAACGAATAATAGAGAAAAATCTACCCCAATATAAATAAAAAGTATCTGTTGTAAATGGCACCACATACAACTGTGTAACTATAGTAACATGCTTATGTTAGAAATTATCTATATGTTTATATAACAAAAAATCAATAAATGATAAGAACAACTACCCAATGCTTAAAATAGCTGGCGAAAGGGACCCGAGCGAGTGCACTTACGGTTTTGCTCCTCTCCCATGCCCACCAGGTTCTCCAGGACCCGGATGCCTTCCTGGACGGCCTGCAGCTCCCCAACTGTGCCTGGCCGGCTACGCTCCACCGCCTTCAGCTTTTCCACCATGAGGGGCGCCAGAGCGTGGATGTATGGTGTGGACAGCGCCCTGCTGGAGTGTTGAAACACCGACAACAACAGCTGGTAACAGCGTGTCTGGACCTGCCACAATAACACACACATACCCAAACACACAAATGAAATTAAGTCAGGTAAGGAGATCACTGCAAACACAATGTCACCCAGCCAGCGTGGCGTGTTGGTGTCCGTGTGGGAGCACCGCACCGTGGGATCGCTGGAGTTCAGTGCGTTTCTGAAGCGGTCGATGCAGCCCTTCTGCAGGACGGTCACTCCCACCAGCTCGTTGCTGGCGGACAGCAGGAAGAGGGTGATGGCTGTCAACATGCTGACCTCATCCATGTCAGGCCTGGAGTCATCTGAGGAAATACACACCCATGAACCAGCACAATCACTTCCATGCATAATACATGCCCCCAACTCCTAAGTATAATATAGTGCCATTTGGCATTGTTAGAGGCTTTCGGTAAAAGCATCTTACAGGAGTGAATACACCCTTAGCATGGGAGGTCCCAGTAGCAGTAGGCGTCGAAGCCCTCACTCTGCCAGTGTGATTGCCACACTCTACCAGTTGAACAACACAGCACCCTGGGGGTATTTAGTCATGGTGTACTGCTTTGTGTTCTCTACATACCCGGCTGGGAGTACTCGAGCACGGAGGCGAGGCTACTTCTGACCAGGCTGGTCCACTGTGTCTGGGTGCTCTCCACCCGCGCCAGGGGGGAGGTGATGATGGTCTTGAGGCCCTGCAGGGCGGCAGACACGGGCATGGGCACCGAGAGGTCAGCGCTCTTCAGGGCGGTTTCCCTCAGCACGCCAGTTATCAGGAAGAGTGCCGTGGGCAGGATGGTCATGCTTCCTGGAAAAGAATATATGTGTGTGTGTGTGTGTGTGTGAGTGAGAGTGCGAGAGACACACAATATATTTTAGAAAAAGGGAATGAGAGAATGTGGATTACCGCTTTGACTTGATGAAAACATTCGTGCCTTCTCTTTATCCATCAACAATGCATATACAAACTCGTCCACATCCACACCCAAACAAACACAAGAGGTTAGCTAGTCTAACTGCCTTCCAATGCCAGACTTTTCTTCTAGATGTAAAATCAATGTGTGCCAAATCAAGACTAGCTTAGTCAGTCAGGAAAAACAAGCAATTAGTGGCAGAAAAGGATCTGGCACTTTGTGTAGTGTATTGTAGTGTGCGTGTGTGTGTGTGAGAGACTGTGGGTGTTTAGGTGTGTGTATGTGTGACTGTGTGTGTGTGTGTGACTGTGTGTGTGTGTGTGTGTGTGTGTGTGTGTGTGTGTGTGTGTGTGTTGCTCCATGTCTCACCAGCAGGGGAGCAGAGCAAGGGCAGCTCTGCCAGGATGGACACGGTGTTGGCCACCAGACAGGCGCTCTCCCCGGGCAGCTGCTGGGGCCGCAAGGCAGCGTGGCTGGGGGACTCCTTGACCCGCGTGTTGAGCTGGGGCAGGTGGCGCACCAGGATGAACACCAGCAGCTCCATGGCGGCAAACACCAGCGACTTGCCTGGCACAAGCTCCCCCGTCTCGCCTCCCTCTCCGAGGGCTGTGGACGGGCAATCCTTAATCTCCCCTTCGTCCTCTTTGCCTAAGAAGCAGGGTCAAACATTTACTTTTAGAATTGTCTTTTTACCTGCCATTGTGTATTTTTACCTGCCAGAGCCCCAGAAAAATCTACCGACCAAGAAATTGTTTTAATATGTAACCCTGCATTTTTTGTTACTCTCAAAATCAAATCTATCTGCCATTGGCTGGTGGCAGGTGTTCATTTTTAACCCTGCTAAGAAGAAAAAGGGAACACACTCTAGTCATAATCCCTATGGTGAAATAGGCACCCTTTTATCGATAAGAGGATCCTTTGGTATACCATCAGCTTGTGTTGCTAACACACACGTCCTTAACCTTTTTGTGGTACTTTATCAGGGTTCCCACTCTTATTAGCTTATCATTTTCTATAACCCTTCTGTGCTCAGGGAGGTTCATCTTTCACTGTATGAACTGTGCTAACTACCCCCCCTCTTTCCCTCACATGTTCAAGTTATGAAAGTCAATTTTGAATAAACTTCTGTGTTATTCTTAGTTTTATAATGTATTAAGGAAACAAGTACCACATTGCGTCCTGTATTAGTCCAGAACGAACAACATATATTTTGCTGTCTGGATTTAACAGAACGATTCCTTATTGAGGTGACAGCCAGGCCTGTGACATTAGCTAACACTATTGGCTGAAATGAGCATGAAAGTTGCTGCTATCGGCAAAATAAAGATTATGACGACTGAAAATAGCCCACACGAACATGAAATATGTTCTGGAGTGTAACTTTGCAAATGTCCATGACATGTTCTAGCTTTCTCCAAGACATTTGCTCCATTTGAACATGTTCCATGTGTGTGTGGTTGATAGCTGGTTTATAGCGTCACCTGGTCTGAGTCACACTGATTAGACTCTGGGCTGGGTGGGGCTGCACACCTGTGGTGCAGAGCAATCATGGCACCCAGGATAAACCAGCTATCACCACACACACTCAGGAGTAAGAGAGCCACTAGCTGGGTTTCCATCCAAATATCGCAAATCTTAATCGAATTTCCAGAAAATCGGCAAAAGAAAATGCGAATTGATGCGCGTTTGCATCCCCTACTGTTCGAATATTAGGAGTTGGTTCATCGAGATTAAGCAGTAGGTGGCGCTAATTCTCCAGTCAAGTGCCATTATACCAGTGCAGAAGAAGAGGGCGAAACAAGATGACCTAATTAAAGGGGCACTTGGCAACTCTAGCCATTTCTTCGCTGGTTTTCACTTTTGTGGTCGCATGTTTTCTCAACGAGCTCCCCCTACAGGTCTGGGACGTATATTACACAACACTGTCGTAAAAAAAACTCACTTGCGGCACCCTCCTCCCCCTTTCTACCGCTGCTCATGTGCATTTGTTGCCGGACTTTTTCGTGTGGCGCGATGTCTACCGAGGTTGGTAATACATTATACACTGTATCATAGAACATTGACATGTATAGCCGGCGTGATTAACCGTTATTGAGGGGGGCGTGTGTGTTTATGTTGAATTGCCGTAAAGCAGTTTGTGTTTCTCGCTCGTTCTCGCTTCTCGCGATACTTCCTATTTCCAATTTACCGGGACGGTAGTCCCAAAGTTGCAAGGCTGGTTTTCCACCTGGGGGCGCTGGGGGGAGCGGGGATAGTCACCATTAACACCGGAACAGACCATTTAACCATCCAAATGATTTCCAGACGGGTTTATTAACTTGAAAAAGTTGCCAAGTGCCCTTTAAAAGAGCACCAATCAAACCTCAAAACGAACAAAACGAAAACTTGGAAGAAACAAATAAACAAACAAAACTTATAAAGAAACTGTTTCTTGTACTATTTCAAGGAACGTTGCAGTCTCCTCTTCGGTCCACACATACATATTTTCGTCTGCCGCCATTTTTCGTCTCTCCAGTGGAGCGGAAGCTGGAGTGACATTTAAGTCACGTGATTTCTGTACGTCATCATTTATTCACATTCATTCGCTGAATTGGTTTCCATTGCACTTTGTTGAATTAACCTTTTATCGATACACTAACTTTTCCACCTCCCTCAAGCGTAAAAACTTTTTATCGATATTTTGAGACAAAAATTCTAATAAAAAGAGGTGGATGGAAATGCACCTACTGTCATGGCAGAATGTTACATCTGCTTGGCAAATACCATCTTGTCATCTCCAATAAATGCATTCTCAAACAACATCTACCTGTATCCTGTGTCGGAGGGCCCCAGCAAAAGCCACTAAGGTGGTGTGTGGCAGGGAGCAACTGCCACACCAAGTTTTCCAGGATGCGTGGGAACCCTGTTTATCTGTATGTATGGTTAGTTTGTCATTATAAAACGGATAGTTCCAGTCCTTGATTCTAATTGGCTCAAAGCCATTGTAAAATACTCACCAATCCCATACATTTGTTTCCCCTGTCTTTTGCATTTCTTTAGGGCATATTTAGGAAAAGCACATTGTCTAGTTCTCTTGGTGTATTACTGGAGTACTTAGCCCTTTGACTGTACTATTGATTCGATTTGAGAGCGCAGTAGGGATACCAAGGTCTGGCTCAAGCCAAGGGTACATTGAACACCCCCCAACACACCTGTGACCACATAACAATTCATTTTGAGTATTACTGTGCCTCTATGCTAAAACCTGTATGCTAGCCTGTGTTGCTTGCCAACCATTTTGCTGTCTTGAGGAACTATATTGCTTGGTGGAAGAATGATTTGTTTTCAATAAATGATCGCATTTTATGTCGCTGTGTGTTTATTTTGTTTAAATTTGAACAGGTAATCTATAGTAACCGTTTTTTAAAAGCAATAAGCCACTGGAGGCCCTGGTTTTGCATCGTGCCTAACAACGCCCCCTAGCTGTTCCAAAATCACTGTAAACCATGGCTTGGCTTAATAAGGTGTGCTTAGGAGCTTGTGTGTGTGTGTGTGTGGGGGGGCATCATGGCCTCTTACCCTGCGTGGTCCTCTGCTGCTGGAGGTGTTCCACGGCGGCCTTGATGGTCTCCTGAACCACGGCGGTGACCCGGAGCTGCACCGCGGGGGGGTCCCGTGTCAGCAGCAGTCTGTGGAGGACGTTCAGCAGCTCCACGGCCAGCAGCTAGGAAACACACACACGGACACGCCCGTTAAGACCATTCAGACACACAGGATGGCCCAGAGTCCGCTCTCACCACAGGGTGGAAAGATAAAAACTTGTCGGTGGTGGTGGGGCTAAGAAGGCAGGGGTAGAGAGGAGGGTCGGGAGTTTAGACAAGTGGACTTTCGAGTTCGACGATGTGGCGCGACGCAAACGCCATCCATTCAAACAATGCTTTTCCAAGCAGTCGCCAACAATACCAGGGAGACTCCATTAAAATCCAATTCCTTGATTGGAAATACGTTTCATTTTTTAAAAAGTATTTCATAGTAATTGCTAGACGGTGGAAAAAGCGACTTTCACTCTCCTTCCCAAAGACACGTCTGAAAGTCCACTAGAATGATGTTCAGAGTGCATTATTCTTGCTGAGGTCGACAGCGTTTCACAGCCCTACACTATAACTCTCAGCCCCCGCTGGCCCAGTTCCCACGGACAAGCAATGGTTCTATAACTGCCAAAGCAGATTAAATGTGCAAATGTATATAGAGGGTGAAGGAGACAAAGCTTTTAGACTGTGTAAAACGATACATATTACTCAAGAAGCGACAGGAAAACCGAAGGAGTGTCTCCTAGCCCATCTCTAATGTGCTTTGCATGGCAATAATCATTCCTTGAGAAACCTGATCTGTTCAGAGCTGTGCTTGACTCGTGACTCGAGTCTACGTGCATGCATGCAGCAACGCTCTAGACCGAGCCCATACCTGGTCCTGTGCGATGTGAGTCTTTGCGCATGGCGAGTCCAGCAGGGTGTGTAGGCCCTGCAGGCACGACGTCACATTCTCAATGGGCTCTTCAGCACGGGGGAAACAGAGGAATTCAATGCTGACGCCTACAAAAGGAGACAACACACAGACAGCTGATGGTGAACCACAGAAGGCATGTCTCATATAAAGCGTGAATACATGATGAGCTCTCGGCATCTGTCCTGCCAGCGTTGCCAAACGTATTCCCATAGAGTTGAGCATTGAAGACCCAACTAAGCGCTGACGCTACCCAGGGCAGCTTGGATTTTCCACCTTGACTTTGCACTCAAAGTTCAAACTATTTCAACTTTGATCTGGTTGAAGCCGACCTCTCGAAGCCCGCATCAGATTACAGCTTCATTTGATGTTCTAAAAGCAACAGAATCTAAATTCCAACGACTTTCTTTATTTGTAAACCGAAATGCACAACACGTTTTCTGAGTTAAAAGCGCTGAACTCTCATGTTGGCTGGCTATATCCCCAACGCCCAACCTAGCCTCCTCATCATGTGTTGAACGCTTTATGGATGCATTCATGCATTTTTTGCATTGGTGATATAAATGTAGACTCCACAAGGTTTGGTGTAAATGTAGAATCAGAATCCCCCCTAATCACTCACATATGTGGAATGTGTCTTTCAATGAAATACCAAGAGGCACATGCTCTTGGTATTTTCTGGAATGTACATACCCACCATTATTCTATTTAAAGATCAGATACCAGACGTGTGTGTGTGTGTGTCTCTTTTCTTTACCCAACATCAGATGCATTCTGTCTTTGACCAGGTCCTCGAAGCTCTTGGGGGCCACAGCAGAGGAGGCCCCCTTGGGGAAGAATCCGGGGACCTTGGTGGGGTTGGGTGGCGGCTCCTCTGGCTCCTGTCCAGCCCCAAAGCCGGTGCTTCTCAGCCAGAGGGCCACAGCATGCAGCACTGGGGCCCAGGAGCTTCGGTAGTGGAGGCGAGCCGTGTCGATGGTCTCTGGTGTGTAAAAGGCCCCGCCTACAGCCACAAATGTATGTACCCTTAACAATGTATGTACCCTTAGTAACAAATTCACCCTTGGCTTGAGCCAGACCTTGGCATTCCTCCTGCACTCTCAAATCGAATCAATAATACAGTCAAAGGGCTAAGTACTCTGGTAGTACACCAAGAGAACTAGACAATGTGCTTTTTCTAAATATGCCATAGAGAAATGCAAAAGACAGGGGGAAAAAATGTACGGGATTGGTTGGGTATATGGTGCAGGATCTAGGGGACGGAGGTGCTACCTTCGGGGGGCAGCTGGCTGGAGAACTCAGCAGGCAGGGTGAGCAGAGCGTAGTCCTGCAACATGGCCAGCCACAGGCGGCTGAGGGAGGGCAGCTCGGGCTGCACCAGGCTGATCAGGCTGTCCGGGGGGAGCACGTCACCTCCTGGATCTTCCTCATCCTCATCTTCCTCATCTCCACCACCACCATGCACTGGTCGTTCTGGCTTAGACTCCGCCTCCTTCTTGATCTTCATGGCCACCACGTATACCTGAAAGGACAGAAAGGGGCTGTTAGTCTGTGTACTCCAGAATGCCTGCAGGTAGGCTAGTGTGGACATCAGGGGTTGAACACAGCACCTTTCCACTGTATGCCGTGTATGTGTGTGTGTGTGCGTGTTAGACTTGTAGTCAAGACCGCCTCAACCGAGACCAAGACCCTACCAAGACCAGAGAGTATCAAGACCAAGACAAGACCAAGACCAAGGCCAAGACAGACCAAGTCAAGACCAAGACTAGTTCAGCTCGAGACCGAGACCAAAAAAAACTATTTTTTTGCCATTTTGCATGAGTTGTAGAACCTAAGCACCATACTGGGTTCAGCTGCTTAGTATAAATATGAGATTGTATTATTTCAACTACAGGCACAATAATACAGAGACAGTGCATGTCTTGTGTGTGAACTCACTATAAATGTTTTCATCAATTGGCTAAAAATAAAATATGTGTAGCAATTGCATGACCGCTATTTCTACACTATTTGAGGATTGACTCTTGAGTGCTGTTAAGGACTGACATGACTATAGTCCTAAAGTCATCTCACAAAATAACAAGCCTCCAACACCACCCTGCACCTCAAAAAAAAGTCTAATGAATCAGAGGGGGGGGGGGGGGGAGCGTGAGAGGACGAGCGCCAACGCCGTCAAAATGCATGTGATTGGTACTTGAAGGGGGTGTATAATGATATCAAAAAAACAAACAAAAAAAAAACTGTGCCTGCCTGGATATTATAGGTTACAAATCCCTTCGAGACCGCTCGGCCAGTCCGAGACATTACGAGACCGAGAGGCCCGGGACCGAGACAAGACCGAGACCAAAGACTGTCGAGGCCGTGACAAGACCAAGACCACGAAAAAGTGGTCTCGAGAACTACAAGTCTAGTG
Organism: Merluccius polli; assembly: GCA_030340625.1. Lineage (NCBI taxonomy): Eukaryota > Metazoa > Chordata > Actinopteri > Gadiformes > Merlucciidae > Merluccius > Merluccius polli. The sequence continues at coordinate 39,287 of JAOPHQ010000643.1, forward strand.
TGTGTGTGTGTGTGTGTGTGTGTGTGTGTGTGTGTGTGTGTGTGTGTGTGTGTGTGTGTGTGTGGAGTCAGACCTCAGCCCATGCCTTGAGCACGGCCAGCTTCTCCATGGTTGTGGCGCTCTCGCTGTACAGCTGGCTAGACGAGCCCTTCCCGGCCTGCACCTTGTCCAGCGAGGAGACCAGCAGGTTGTGGACGCGTCGCAGGTCGTTGAGGTCGCTGACCACACCACTGCCAATCCACGTACTGCACACCTGTAATCAATCACACACACAGATCATTATCATCATAACGCTATAAAGAAAATACACTGTAGGTCACAGTTGTCCAAGGGACCATCTCATGACAACTGTCTATAAAGCCATTTTGTTTCTTATAATTAAATATATTTTGTAACCAACAACATATATTTATGATATGATGATGCATAGTTTTCTTATAGAACTGATTCCAAGCTTCTTCTAAAAATGGTAGTTGAATTATCCAAGATATTTAGTGGTGCTCAAAATAAGTCAAATAATACATTGTTAAAATGGTTTTAATGCTGGTAGTCACAACGTTTAATTAACCAAGCTATTTCTGCTGCCTGTTGGCAAATTTAGGACAAAAGCAGGAAGTAGACCTTGAACTTGCCAAAGGGGAATCTCTGACATCCCCATCAAGATAAGCCGTTTTAGGGCTGACACAAACCTCACCAGCAGGAGACAGACGATTATGCTTTCTAAAATAACTTCGGTGCGTGCACGGTCACTGATTAGGTATTGATTGTATGGCTGACTGTATCCTTTCCTTCTGTTTCCCACCGTTTCCCAGAGCCACGTGTCTTTGCTTGCTGTTGTATTATGCATGTATATGCCTGGCACATTTATGCATGTCTTTCTATACCAACCCGTGGGCGTGCTGCCAATTCGCCCTCTGGGAAAATTGTGTTATAAATGGCAGAGTGAGTCACTCTCTACAGTGGAGGTGGGGGGGGGGGGGGGGGGAAGAATAAAGCAAGGGGTCAAGTTCAGTCACACACAGAGAGAGAGAGAGAGGCAGAGAGAGAGAGGCAGAGAGAGAGAGAGAGAGAGAGAGAGAGGCAGAGAGAGAGGCAGAGAGAGAGAGAGGCAGAGAGAGAGAGAGAGAGAGAGAGAGAGAGAGAGAGAGAGAGAGAGAGAGAGAGAGAGAGAGAGAGAGAGAGAGAGAGGGGAAACCTTTAAAGTGAAGTGCTACATCCTCCGCACAAGAGCCTGTGCTGCCAGAGCCCCGACACTGACAGCTTCTAATGGTGACGATGACTCACTATGCAGTGGTATGCACTATGCAGTTAGCTGCTGTGGCAGCAGTACTGTGGCCAGATTCTAGCAATAATGCACATGGATGTGGAGGACAGGCATATTTAATATGCTAAATATCGGGCTTCAAACTAAGGCGCTGGTTTCTCCAGTCAAGCACATGGATATTCCACTGAGAGTGGAGCGACATCATCATTTAGGAGCGTCTTACCTGGCATGCCTTGGCTGTTATGTCAGACGGGGTATCTGGAGAAAAGGCAGGTCTGAGGGCAGCTCCGACCTATATGATCATGCAATTAGTGGTTAGCCTTGTTACTGCAACTGTAGTTATTTTTTAAACTCACCATGAGAGTAGTTGCTTTGCAAACAGTCCAAATCTTTAACATATGCTGGATGTTTTCATAGCGCTTGTGAGTGACTCACGTTGGCCTGGTATTGCTCCAGTATAACGTGCCCAGGGAATTCGGGCTCCGGCGCCGCAGCAAACTTCTTGATGATGTCCTCCAGGGCCTGCAGGCCAGCCATCCTCAGCTGGTTGCTGTGGTCTGTGGCCGCCATGAAGGCCATGCGGATCAGGTCTGACAGGTGGAGCACCAGCAGGTCTCCTGGACACACAGTGACGGGGAAACAAGCGGGCACATGTGAGAACACACAGGGGGAAAAAGAGAGTTTAGCATAATCAAACTTGTGGTGGATCAAAAGCCTTTGACCTTGAAACCAGACCTTGATGGGGTGAGGGGGAGGGCTTGGGGGGGTAATTCAGAACATTTCAACCCACATTCAGGACCAAAGAGCGGCTCGTTCACAGGGAGTATTTATTTTTAGCTGTTGCGTTGGAGTGTATGAATCTTATGTAAACGGCGGCTTCTCTCTCTGACAGCATGTGAAGGCTTACTCATCATCACTAGCCTGGCTCCACCATTATATTCTCAAACACAGAAGAGCCAAGACGGCTTCTTCCACCACTAATGACAGAAGAACCCCAAAAAACCCAACAAGATGAGCTAGCCTGTGTGCATACTGCCTCTACAGTATTGGCCTGAAACCTTCCCCAGGCCCGGGAGGTAGAAGAACTAAAAGTTTCAACGTTGACTAGGGTTGGGCGATTTTCTGATAGAGCGCTATATCACGGTTGTATAAAATTATAACTGTCCATATCAATACCATATCAATACCATCTCAAAATACAGTATGTCTCTCGTTATAAGCGCTTGTTTCATTTTCTTACACTTATTCAAATTTCTGCCACTGAATTGAATTCAATGTATGCTAAAGGTCATTCATTAATTCTGCCTTTATTCTCCGACCCACACAACATGCATCCAGCATGTTCTGTGTCGGAAAATAAAGCAAGTTTTCCAACCTTATTCTTATTCTACTCTGAATGTCTACAATCTGATTTTAGTCGTTCACAAGCAGAGGCTGTTGCATTATTTTTAACTAGCTCACTCACAGAGATAACGCTAGCTGCCATCATAGGCAGCATATCATAGGCTCGTGCCTTGTGCTGAAGCACATCTCACTGAGTGGCTGACAGCAAATTATCTAGCCTCAAATGACAGCAGCGGATAGTAAGCACGAAGAGACACAGAACATGCTGGATGCATGTTGTGTGGGTCGGAGAATAAAGGCAGAATTAATGAATGACCTTTAGCATACATTGAATTCAATTTGTTGACTTTAAATCCTCACTTGAATGCCAGATTGAATTCTCAACTTTTTCTTTTCCCCCAAATTAGCCCTACATTTATGGTTCTATGGTCATATGTGCACAAAGCTTAGGATATATAAATATTGTTGACAGCGAGGTATACATTTCTTTGTTACTCCACAATCTTAAAAAGCAGTTATGATGAGCGCGAATGAGTAAGGTAAAATATATGTCTCAAACTATATCGGCATACATGCAGAATATGGAGAAAAAACATGAAATACGATGCCATTGCTGTTCTCAAGCTGGTTGGCAACATCGCTTCAGTTCTAGGTGAAATTGCTTTTCGAAATCACTCAGTTTGATGCAACTGATAGCCAGATATAATGCTGATTTAATTCCTTTTGGCTTATAGGCCTAGCATAGCCTACTAACACAAAGTTATGAATAGCAAGTTTATGAAGGTCATAATTAATCGCTAGTCTATTACTCAAACATGCTTTGTACTGGATTTGTTAATAGTTTATTATGTATGAAACAAGAATGAGAAAAAAGGTGATTTGAAGACAATTGCTTCCTGCCTGTGGCAGAAGAGAGAGTATGGCACATTGGAAAACAGACCTTATAAAATGCACTCTTGCTTAATTATACAAGTAAATGAGTAAACCAATTACATGGGGAGCCCTTCTGCTACAAATTGCACTATTTTTTATTCCTCCCATTGGGTTAGGGAAACGAAAAGATAAGAAAAACACACATCCCTTTATTGAATTAGAGGAATTAGAAGACACAAATGCACTGTCACCGAGGGAAGAGAAGCAGCAGGTGACACATAAAATCACTAGGATACTGTAGCCAGACTGTCTGGGGGCAGGGGGGTGGTGTAAGATTGTGTCGAGCGGTACCTTTGGGGTTCTGCACTCTGAATGCACGGGCGGCCGCCAGGTCGAAGTGGGCCTTGTTGGCGTTCTCACAGAGCAGGATGATGCGGCACAGGCAGTCTGCGGCGAACACGCGGGTCACCCAGCGTGGCGCCACCACGGACGGCTTGGACTTGTCATCCTCGCCCAGGCCGGTGAACATGATATCGTCATCCATCTCGGCGTCCTTCTTCTCTGAGTCCTCGTCATCCCGGCCCGTGTTGAACGTCACAGCGCTGCCCACCTCTGTGGTTCACAAAGTGATAGTCGAGTTAACTTTTCTTTTCTTTTTTCACTACCTCGTTCATCTGCTCAATTAGACAGAGAACCATACAAGTGTACAATTTGGGCCTACATTTAAATGTGTGAAATCACTCCTCTTTCCTTTTCAATTTCAATTAGATTTCAATTCAATTTGAATGTGGCTTCTTCTTCTAAATGGTACCCTCTGCGCTATGCCATTACAAATGGAATTTGTGTTCATTACAAATTGCATTATGTTCAGGTCAACGAGTATATGGCATCACATCTTTTCCAGACTGTCATCAGCCAAGAGTCATCTTGGCTGCCGGGACATTGACCGTTTTGTGAGCACATGCACACAAAGTGTATGTGCTACATGACACAACTCACAATGTGTACCATAACAAGTGTGGCCATATTTACATTTGGGCTCATGACATTGTGCATAAAAGGCCCACTTTCCACTGCTCCGTGGACATTTTAAACCCACTCTAAGTGAACGGAGAGTCTCAACAAACAAAAACACTCTCCTCCAATTTATCTCAGTGTTAAGAGACTTACAGCATTAAAAACTAGAACTTCACCTGTAGTGGCGGCTAACACGTCCTTACAGAGCTTCAACCAATGGGAGAGCTTCTCCACCGCCAGGGAGGACAGCATGTGGCCCAGGGTGTCATGGATGTCAGCGCACAGCTTCCGGTCCGTCTCCCTATCCAGCATGCCGAACAGAACCCCCTCCAGGCCTGTCTCGCTGATGTTAAGATCTGGACCAAGAGGGACATGCGCATAATCAGCACACACACAAACACACTGTCACACTGTCAGACTGTCATTCTCGCTTCACGAGTTTAGGTAGGAGGAACGACAAGGAAGCAAATGTCAGTCTCCGCTATTTTTAAGGGTCAAACATCCAGATGGTGTAGGAGGCAGAGGAAATGAGCAGAAAGTGTGAGTGTGAATGCCAATAATAGTTAGTGGCAATGCAATCTCTCCATTATGTCATCATTCTTACACGTTTTAACTGCGAGTTGGCCAAAATAGCATTAGATTTGCACAGCAATTCCATTTAAACCACTCGCAATTCCACATTTTATCATTTTTATGTCAGATAAAGTCAGCTCAAAAAAGGGTGAGTTAAAGGTGCTGTAGTAAGATTGAAGAGCTATTATTTTAGTGTAATTTGCTAGAAATGGCATAGTCATCCATCAGCTATTAGTGAGTGAAATGCGCTGTGAGAATATCTGTGTCAAGTTGACCGCACCTGCCTCTTTATGAGCCAATTTAGATTTTAGACCGCTCCCGGCACATTTCTGACCAATCAAGGCATCTCTTCCCTAATTGGTTCGGGGAATCCACCTTGCATATCAATCCTAAGTGCGTGTAGGGATGTAGGGATGCGAGGGAGGAGATTCTTTTTTATTTTCAAAATCTCCACACTTGAATCTTACCTACAGCAGCTTTAAGGTGTTTCACCATGGGTGGGTAAGGTAGGATAGGGGGCGTGTACTCACGGATGCTGGTCGTGGGGTCTCCGGCCCTCTTGGCCAGGCTCATGGCATAGGCACAGACCTCCGGTGCCTCCCGCTGGGCCAGCTGCCTCAGACATGCCACCGCAGCCCGTCGCAGCAGCAGGTGAGAGCTGCACAAGTGGACCTGCGGGGATCCAATTGTTATGCGGTCACAGGTGTGTGTTTATATTTTGTGAGTATTTTACAACAGCTTCGAGCCAATCAGAATCACGACCCGAAACTAACCATTTTATAAGGATGACTGAATCACCTATGATAAGGGGTATGGTGAGTATAGACTAGTGCTTAAGAGTGGTGTGGTCATTCTTACACAGAGACAGGGCACCAGGCTGGACAGGTTGACGTGGCGAGGGGCAAACATGTGCAGCTGCTGAAGGCAGGAGATGGCGGCCGCCTGCACCAGTGAGTCCGAGTGGTCCTGCATGATGGCGCAGCCGACCAGACACGACGAGCGGATGGTGGAGATTGTGGCGCCATTTCCTGGCAAGCAAAAAGACATGAGGGTTGAGATTGAAAATAACAAAAATGGGGGAAAAAAATCAAGGAGATGCATGTCCCCGTTTGTGTGTGGATTCATATTGCTCGACAAAAAAAAGGGAAAAAAGGAGCTCACACTGCCACCTGCTGGACAATCTATCAAACACCTTAACATGAGCTCCCATTATATTAAAGGTCCCCTAATGTATCACCAGGTGGTAATGATGATGATAATGATGTTGATTAGCCATTACAAACCATTTCAAAATCTACCCTCTAGTGACCTCACACATGGGAGTGTCCACCCAGATGTAGGAATGGATAGATCAACCTACCAGTTGGTTCAGCCCACTAAGTAGGCTGGTAGGTTGATCTATCATCACACCTGGTGGTAAAATATGGGCTCTCTATCCACAAGCAATGTGGTTTGGGTTACCCTGTAGCTCTGGGCCCACGGTGGTGATGAGGGCTCCCAGGCAGCGACCCAGACACTGGTGCACCTCAGTGTGGGAGGGCGGCACGGTCAGCAGCAGGGTGAGCACCAGGGACAGGGTGGGCTCCACGTAGCCCCGGTACATCGGACCGCTGGAGTCCACGATCAGGGCCAGCGAGTGTAGGGCCCACGTCTGGAATTAAAAACAGCAACAACAACTTTTAATGAAGTGAACGGATGGCTAGAAAATAATAATAATAATAAAATAATAATAATAATAATAATAATAATAATAATAATAATAATAATAATAATACGTTAACCTTGTCAAGCAGTCAAGCAGGTAGTTAAAAACTAGAGGAATCATGAAATGGAGGGAGGGGAGAGAAGGGAAGAAGGTTAACTGATTAACGTGAGCTTGAAAAGGTGGGCTTTGACGGCCTTTTTGAATGAGGGCATGGCGTTAGCCTGACAGATGTGGTTTGAGAAGGGCGTTCCAAAAGAGAGAGTAGGCCAACTGAAAAGGCCCTGCCGCCCCAGGTCCGGAGCTTGGTCCTGGTGGTTTTTCGTGTGGTTGCGTCCTGAGACATCTGGTAGGGGAGGCGTGGAGGAGAAGGTCGTAGAGGTCGGAGAGGTAGGGAGCGGCCAGGTTATATATGGCTTTGAAGGTGTTGAGTAGTATTTTAAAATAAAGATTTATTGCAGTTGAGTTTGATTAAGTTTTGTTGCATCCACAATTTTGTGTCTGCAAGGCAGGTGGTGAAGGTGGAGTGGGCGGCTGAGGTGATGGTTTTGGAGGAGAGATAAAGTTGATTGTCATCAGTGTAGCAGTGGAAACATTTCCACATCTTTCTTGGGATAACTTGACCCACCTGGACTTCGTGGGAGGACCCGTCCTGGGCCAGGGCGAGGAGGATGCTGACGCTGGTCTTCAGGTGCTGGCCTGAGCCGATGCCCCCCACATAGCGATGCAGGCAGCCCAGCGCCAGCGAGTGGCCTGTCCTCGACACCACGTCCCGGGCAGACTTCAGCCTGGAGATGGATGGCGTACAGGAGGGGGCACATGGGAGTCACACGATGCTAATTAATGTTGCATTATAGTGATTACCATGGTCAACTAAAGCATGTATTGCAAATTGGATTATACTTATACTATGGATTTGTTTAAAGGAAAAAAGCGACTAATGTAATGCTAGTTGAGAGAAGAGACTTATGTCATGGATCAGTAACCGTGGTTGTGCAAATCTGTATTTTGCATGTTGCGGGACATCACATTGTTATCCATTGATCATATTGACAAATATATATTCAATTGGGGATGGTATTTAATTGAACGTTAAAATCAACCCTTTCAGTAAATAAAACATTTAAATTTTAAAAAAAATGTTTGCATAACAAACCTCACTGACAGTTGAGTCACCTTTGCAACAGATTATTTCTCATTATAATTCATTACTATATGATAAATAGCGGCGTACTTGTCGAAGCTGTACTGGGCCATCCTGGCGATGAAGGTGGCCTCCCCGACCACCTGGGCCATCCTGCCCAGGGCCTCCCCGGCTGCACAGCGCAGGATGGGGTTGGGGTTGTCCAGGGCGCCCATCACGAGGGCCAGGGCAGACTTACGCACCTCCTCGGGACCCAGTGTACTCTTGTTCTCCGCTAGGCCCTGTTTTAAGGATGGAGGAAGGAAGGAGAAAATAATATGGAGGAATATGGAAAAGAAAGAAAAGACAAAGGAAAGGGAAAGGGAAGAAAACACAAAAGTAGAAGAAAAGTTCAGAGAGAAGAGAAGGAACAAAGGAAAGGTTACAGCTCACAGTGTGTCGTCTGAATAATGAGGGTGTGTTGGGGTTTCTTCCACCATAGAGCGAAGTGAGGGCGAGCATTCAGACTTGACTCACCTTGAGGGCACTGAGCACTGCGGTGAAGATGTTAAGCTGCACTGCCTGTTGACGAACACCCTTGGCCTGCTTTATGCACTCTGCAAAGTGCTCCAACATCTGAAGCCTGCGTTCCACAAAAAGGACAGTTGAGCCAAATGTATAAAAAGGATCCCTGAACACATACTGTATATTGGATAAGACATTAGGTTAAGGTTCATCAAAAATCAGCAGGCTACAGAAAATGACATGGCAGCATTAATTTTACCCTCCTTGAAAATCTATCAGGATCAAGGAATATGCAACTTTGAAACACCAAATTGCAATCATAAATCCACATATTATGGGAAATGTCATACATTTGCATTTTAAATCACAGAGATCAGGAGGCAAAAGTCAAAATGAGAAGCTTTTACACAAAATTATAAATACATTTTTAAAAAGCTGGATTGTCAAAGCAATGATTCCAAGAGAGGTTAACTATTAAAGGGATAGTTCGGGTTTTAAGACACGAAGTTGTATGGGTTCCCTGTCAGCAACGTTGTGCATCAGCACTGACTTACCCCCCGACAGCGTCCTGAGAGGGGGGATCCAGCCGGTTTTTGATGCTGAAGAAAGTAGTCCGGCAAGTTGCTGGGGTCACGAAAGTAAAGTGTTTTTCTTCTCAAAACCATATGCGTTCAAAAGAGTGACATATTTGCACCACAAAAACGTTGTCCAGGAAAAATTAAAACCTCGTTATCACTTGGCACTATTTTTCTCGATTCCTACCACTGCGCGCTACTGACAGCTGAAGGCTGCGCAGGCGTTTCACTGTCTTTCGCGTGCTGGAAAGTTAAGGAACACAGACACACGGTCTGTGTGTGTGGCCGACATGGCTGCTCTATTCGGACACACTACTATGAAGCCCCGGTGATGGTCTGGATGTGTTGGATGAATATAAAACAGCGGTAATAGCCTGAGTGCGTGTCCGACAGGGCTGCTCTATTCGGACACATTACTATGAAGCCCCGGTGGTTATATGGAAGTGTGGAAGATAATAAAACAGCGGTAACAGTCTGTGTGTGTGGCCGACATGGCTGCTCTCCTCGGACACATTACTATGAAGCCCCGGTGATGATATGGAAGTGTGGAAGATAATAAAACAGCGGTAATAGCCTGAGTGTGTGGCCGACAGGGCTGCTCTCCTCGGACACATTACTATGAAGACCCGGTGATGATATGGAAGTGTGGAAGATAATAAACCAGCGGTAATAACCCCACCTGCGCAGCCTTCAGCTGTCAGTAGCGCGCAGTGGTAGGAATCGAGAAAAATAGTGCCAAGTGATAACAAGGTTTTAATTTTTCCTGGACAACGTTTTTGTGGTGCAAATATGTCACTCTTTTGAACGCATATGGTTTTGAGAAGAAAAACACTTTACTTTCGTGACCCCAGCAACTTGCCGGACTACTTTCTTCAGCATCAAAAACCGGCTGGATCCCCCCTCTCAGGACGCTGTCGGGGGGTAAGTCAGTGCTGATGCACAACGTTGCTGACAGGGAACCCATACAACTTCGTGTCTTAAAGCCCGAACTATCCCTTTAACAAAACACATTTTGAGTGCAGAGTTGAGGGTGATCTAATCTGGGATCCAGCAGTCCTACTGACCTACAGACTTGTTTTTTACAGATCCCGCCTCCAGCAACATGATTGGTTGAAACAAATATGAAGCGAAAGAACACCCAGATTTGAGCTTGTCTACCATCAGACTTTAGAGAGTAATCTATAAATCTGATAGCCTAGAAATCTAGACGCCCCTAGCAGCAGCAAATTTAATTTGCAGCCAGGGGGTCTAGCCCTTCCTCGTCGTTTTTCAGTGCTGGAAACAGAAAATCTGTCAGGCCAATCACAGCGTGAGGGGCGGAATCGGAAGCCGGGCTACCATGACGACAGAGTTGCGACAGTCCCGTGTTAAGGTAAACAATGGCTGCTGCTGCTGGCGAACAGCTGTCTCTCGACTTGGCTTTGGCCGCGACTCTTCAAGACAAGTTAACATTTTATTTCACTATTCTTCCACAATCCACCATACGGAACACTTCCCCATGGACTAATTTCCGTCGCTCTGACTACGTCACCTTCTTCGTTGCTCTGATTGGTTGTAGTGCTATCCCGCCCACACTGCCAATGCAGCAATGCCAGACCCTACATCTTTCTGATGTGGGTCTGGCCTGCCAGGCTATAAATCTTAATATCTAAAGTCTGATTTGTGAGACTAAAGGCCTTTACACACCAGGGATGAAAGGAAAAAACGCGGAATATTCGTTAACGAATATTCACGTTCAAACTATTCACACCAAGACCGACACAAACAATCGCTCCATGCATTCCACCGAAAATGTAAAGTTCGCTGGTGGAGGACTAGCGGTGGAGCAATTGTTGTTGAGTGATATGAGAGAGCGCAAGAAGAAGAAACTGTGCAGAAGAAGAAAACATGTGTGGCATGTACATCGAAACTACCATCTTGTTTACAACACCAGGTTGTGTGTATACACAACATAAATAAATAACTGATAAAGCCATCACTTATCCTATATGGTCAGGTTTTATAGTATACTTTTTACAACAACGTCATGTAATTTCTGAAGGCCTTGAGCTGCTATACTTCCCCAGATGTTATCTTTATAGTCATTGTCTTTATATTCTTTGCACGTTTGTCAAAGAGCGGATGCTATGCTATGAGACCAAATGGATCAATCGATCAATATCCATATTGTTCTGTGACAGTATGCTATATTATCCACAGCTATATACGGTTGCTATGACATCGTTCCAGAAAATCTATTGATTGCATGAGCAAAAGTCATTATTTATTTGTCGGCTTGATTTTTTCGGCATCTGAAATTCACAGAAATCGAACCAGCTGCAGAAAAAAATAAATGGTGTGGATAGACTCAGAGATAGATGGGTTAGAATTTTTAAATTGACGTGCGATTTATTCGCACAAATTATTTGCGCTGTCTGCAAAGGCCTTCAGGGTGATCCAAAAGAAAACTGCATGCGGCATTACAGCAATGCTCAATAAGTACTGAAAGCCATTCTGCCGTCTTGCCAACCTGTGCTTGAAGGAGACGTGTGGGAACACCACGCCAAACAGGGCCACCGAGGCGTCGATGACGGACACGCCCAGGGGGAGTGGCCCAGGGACGGCCTCGCCCACCGGGACACGCAGGTAGATGGAGGAGGGGTCGTGTTCCAGGGCACCGCTGCCCGATGCACTGTTGGGCTGCAGCTGCACACATCAAGACAGTGTTACTATAGTTACAGTCATCATGACAGTTGTGTTACTATGGTTATAGTCGTCATGACAGTTGTGTTGCTATGGTTGTAGTCGTCAGGACAGTTGTATTACTATAGTTATAGTCATCATGACAGTGTTACTATAGGGGACTCTGAAAAAATAGGACATCTCGCCCGGGGGCGGGGTTACGTCCACGCGTCACATCTCTCATGTGGGTTCTCGTTTATGGAGGACTAAACATGACTTAAGTATAAATAAATAAATAAATAAATAAATAAATAAATGAATAAATGTATACATAAATGTATAAATAAATGCATAAATAAATAAATAAGTAAATAAATGCATAAATAAATGCTGAAATAAATGAATAAATAAATAAATGCCTGAATAAATGTATAAATAAATACAGGAATAAATAAATAAATGCCTAAATAAATGCATAAATACATGTATAAATAAATAAATAAAATAATGAATAAAAGAATAAATAAATAAATACATGCTTTATATTTATTTCTACATTTATTTATTTCTGTATTTCTGTGTCCATATGTAAATGAGGTAGGAGGTCCTAACTCAGTCAACAGCATGATTGGTCAAATCGGAGAGCCAGACAAAAGCAAACGATTCCCGATCCCAAGGCTTCCTCCATGTAATGTTGCAAACCAGCTCCAGTTAGCGTAATGGCCTCGACCGGGAGGCCGCTGGCAGACCTGCTGCGGGATGTGGCTGACCAGCTTGAAAGCTACATAAGTAACAAATGTCAACAACTGCAGCTAACGGTTAGCTGAGCGGGCGAGCTGCTAGCCAACATTACTGTACACGAATCAGCTCCGTCAGTAAGGCAGAACTAGTAGACCCGAATCGAGCGCACTCCTGTAACCAATCATGCTGTTGACTGAGGTTAGGACCTCCTACCTCATTTACATATGGACACAGAAATACAGAAATAAATAAATGTAGAAATGTATAAATAATTAAATGTAGAAATGTAGAAATAAATATAAAGCATTTATTCTTTTATTCATTCTTTTATTTATTTATACATTTATTTATGCATTTACTTATTTATGCATTTATTTATTTATTCCTGTATTTATTTATACATTTATTCATGCATTTATTTATTTATTTCAGCATTTATTTATTTATTTCAGCATTTATTCACGTATTCATTTATTTATTTCAGCATTATTTACGTATTTATTTATTTATTTCAGCATTTATTTATCCTCCATTTAGTCCTCCATACTCGTTGGCGACAGTGCAGCGCGCACAGGCAGGCACAGAGCCAGCGACATCATCTCTGGTCTACATCTTCATGCACGATGGAGGGTAGTGAGTTGTACAGTTTACTTTTATTTTGTTTTAATGGATTTGCTGGCAATCTGGGATTGTTCTTTTATTGATTAATAAAATGTTTTCAACCATTAATTAAATGGTTTGCTCTTCATGTGCAACAACAGTATTATTTTTACACCTGAACACAATGAATGTAAACTACCTAATTTTCAAACCTTAACACTTCAGTAACAGTCACTACCAGAGCCGTATAAAGAAATCTATATTTTTATAGATCCAAGACATAGGTTCGCTAGCCTGCCTGTGCGCGCTTTGGTGCGCGGCCACCCTCGCCAACGAGAACCTGCATGAGAGATGTGACGTGTAGACGTCCCGTTACTATAGTTATAGTCATCATGACAGTTGTGTTATTATAGTTAGTTGTCATGACAGTTGTGTTACTAGAGTTATAGTCGTCATGACAGTTGTGGTATTATAGTTATAGAAGTCATGACAGTTGTGTTACTATATTTACAGTCGTCATGACAGTTTTACAGTGTTAATATAGTCATAGTCACAGTATTAAAGTATAGTGAAACAAAAACAGGTGTATGCTATATGAACAAAATATAGCATGTATCAATGAGAACAAGGTAGCGTATATTTACGCTACCTTGTCCCCGACTAAGAATTTACATAGTCGAATCTGATTCGTCAAGTCTTGCCTATAGTCGACTGATCATCGAATCATGTTTTTTTCTTTCTTTTTTTTTGCTCATTGATCCATATTCTTATTTGCGACATTGACTTCCATTTTTTCCACACCAGACTAAAGAGCTTAAACACTCAAGTAAACAATTTAGATTACAATTTCGAGGGCGTTCGGCGGTGGTGTGTTTTGGACTTCAAGTCATGTTTTGGACTTCAAGTACAAAACACTCCAAAACACACCGCCGCCGAACGGCGCGCGTCAAAACAGCCGCCCCTATCATTTTGTATGTACAAAATGATAGGGTATTCTATGTACACCCACACACCGGCGGTGGCAGGTGCGCGCCGGCACTTCACACACTCTCCCGGGGGGGCGCGGGTTCAAAAAAGAGGACAAATACGCGTCCGGCTTTAGGCCGGACTGTCCGGTTTTTCAAAGCCCTGTCCGGTGTCCGGATGCGTGTTTGTCCTCCTTTTTGAGAGCGCAATAGTAACACACCGTGTACCCCCCCCCCCCCCCCCCCCGGTCGTAGGTCCGCGGTGTGTTACTATTGCGCGCGCCCCCCGCGTCGGCCGTAGGTCTGCGGTGTGTTGCTATTGCGCGCACCCCCCCCCCCCCCCCCCCCCCCCCCCCGTCGCCCGTCGCCCCCCCCCTCCGTCGGCCGTAGGTCCGAGGAGCGTTACGATCGCGCGCGTGCACCTCCCCCCCCCCCCCCTCCCCATCAACAATCGCGTGCGGGGGGGGGGGACCCCCTGGACTATGAGATTGGCAGTCGAATCAGGCTCCTTAGATCGAATTGTCGAATAGTCGACTATTCGGGGTCACCCCTACGTATGGTACAATCAATATGATATATAACAAAGTAAGGTACATTAATAAAGTTAAGATATTTCCCTGTCTCTTGCGATTACAAAAACCTAAACACAATATGTATTTCATGCAGAGGAAGAACATTATGGCAAAGTAAATTCAGCTTCATTGTAATAACGATAGGACCTTGAGAGTTACCTGATCCTCTATAGACTTGTGGTCGGTTTCCTGCAGCCATGAGCCCATGAGCACACTGTCGTCATAGTGACACAGGGAGCGCAGCAGGGAGGTGGTGGTGTTGGCGGAATTGTCCGTCAGCGTGAACTCCGCCACCAGCTCCCTCAGAAGAGCATTATAGCTGCCTGTCAAAATGGATAAGACTAACTAAAATGTAATGAAAATAACAAAACCGCAAGGGCAACAACTAAATATGTCCCCCTTAAAAGAAGAAATAACCCTGAAATGTCAATGTGGCAATCAAGAAAAATGTGAGATTTCATAGAAAACAAATGATTAATCCCATTATCTTTTTTCAGGGTACACTTTTTCATTTTGAATAAAAAGTTCAAAAAGACCCAACAATGATCAAATGCTTCCAAATGTGCTTGAGAATAGTCCTGAATGCCACCCATGGTACAGTACCTTCATAGGTCTTAGGAGGCAGCAGGGCCAGGATATCGTAGAGCCTCAGCCTCACCATGGCCGCGCTGGCCTTCAGTTGAGCACCATACACCTTGATGATGGCAGGGACACTGCAAGCACAATACAATGACCACAGCAATGAGGACACTTTTCATTCCTGCCACTAGCTCAGCATACTACAAAGAAAATAAGGACAAGTTGAAGAAATGCATTAAAATGATACTCTGAAATAAAATTCTCAAATAAACATGACCATTGTTTTTGAGTCAACCAACAAATCATGCGTACAATCCTATTCCTTAACAGCATGAACAGAACGACTTCACTGGTGTCTTAATAGAGGGACTCCTACTCATTGAGAGACACCACAGGGCCTCCTACTCACTGAGACAACATTGTCATGGCACATTCGATGGGCGTCATCAGTCTACGGATGACGTCTTCTGTCAGCAACTCAGGACAATGGGCCACAAAGCTTCGCATTGCTGGAGAAGGAAAGGGAAAATAACCAGAACAACAGAGAGGTGGGTGAGAAATGAGTGGCGAATGTACACAGAGGTGACAAGGGTCAGAGAACGACAAGATTGGTGTCCCCGTACCGCACAGGGCTCCGGCTCGTCCCTCCAGGGTGACCTGCCAGGTGAAGGAGTCGCCCCTGGCCTTCTCTGCCTCCAGCTCCTTCTGGGAGCGGGGGAACACGTTCCTCCACAGCAGCAGCATCTTGGGAAGGTGATAGCGTACCAGGGAGGGTCCTAGCCAATCACACGCAGACAATCAGAATACAGTATGTGTAATATATATACACTGACTCGTTGAAGAGAGACCAAACACAGACTTCAGGAATCTCTTTTAGAGGGAAAGCAGAAAGCAGTTTTTGATTGGCTAAAAAATCCTCCTTTAATCTTTGGGGTCAATTTGACCCGATTCAATGTTTACCGTCTCAAAATAAATGATTATAATTTTTTGCTTCATATTTAATGACTTTTCCTAATTTACAGGGGACAACTGGGTAAACATAAAATGAACATGATGATATGTTTTCAACGTCCTGTACGCATCGTTTTCTTTGGGGTCAATTTGACCCCAGGCTGTTTTAGCTGTATAAAAAAGATGTATTTTGGATGATATTGAAGCCACTATAACATGCAATTTGATAATCTTAAAAAAACTCACCTCTGCTTACCTAACCTAACCTAAATGTGACCCACTTGGAAGTGCAATAGGTATTCTGGATGTATAAGGGGGGTGGGGGGTATGTTTTATTTAAAGGGCTATTTAGGTATTCAACAAAGAAACATAGTACCTAACATATACTTGGGTAACAATTTTAATTCTAACCATTTTCTGGAGGTTTAAAATGCTGGGGTCAAATTAACCCCAAGGATAAAAGACAAGAGGAGGGTTAAACCAATCAGAGACAGTAGCTGTCTCACCTAGAGTCATGAGGGCCCCGAGCAGCAGCCAGCCTGCCTGGGTCCTTTGCAGGGACAAGCGACTGTTCTGGGCTGCCGTCCGTAGGAGGTCCTCCGCTATGCTCACCACTAACTACAGTGTGTGTGGGGGGGGGGAAACGTCATTATAAATCAGCAAACTTTCCTGTGATTCATTTTACTGAAGCCTGTCAAATTATGATTATGATTTATGCACATATTTGTGCCGGCATCGTATAGACGTGGAAAGGTCTATACTGTACGTCTATGTATAAAGGTAGATTTTTGTAATCTAAAGTGTGTAATCTAAAGAGATGATGGTGAAGTTGTGCCTCAGTACAGTTCTACCTACGGAGAGAAAAAATCTCCAAACCTCAGACAACAGTGTGTGTATATAGACATTTTCTATATAATTTGTATCTCTTTTTTTATTTTTTCTCTTTTTTGCCCTCACAAGCACTAACTTCTTATTTTCAGAAGGCCTTGTTTTCAGATGAACGCAGCTGAGAAGGATCGGAGTTGCAGTTGCATGGCAGCAAACAACACAATCCATACAGAGTAACACACACACACACACACACCATACCTTGCCCTTGCTGTGGGGGATCCCCAGGGGACACTGGTGCACGCCACCGAGCAGGGCTGCCATGGCGAAGCTGTAGCCGCTCACGGCCTCCGGCGAGCTCTTCAGGTTGTTGATGCGCTCGGCACAGCGGTCCAGCAAAGGGGTTAACTGATAGGGCAGCGCCACGGCAACGCAGCGCAGGCACCAGGCAGCCGCCAGACGCGCCGCCATGCTGGGGTGGAGCAATACTGAGGTGACCGTCTCCAGCAGGCCTGTGTGTGTGTGTGTGTGTGTGTGGGGGGGGGGGGGGTCACAGAAAACCATTGAGGGCCCAAATAACAATAAATGTACTTGTCTAAATACAAATATAAAAGACACTATACATAGCTAAAAGACAAAACAACCTAGACAAACTAATCAAATGAAGTCAAATGAAAATACTAATAACAAAGCGGAAAATGTATCAGTCAGTGTGAAAGAAAGGTGGAGGGTTGACCACTCATAGGTGGTTTTAAAGGAGGATTTTTTTTGTGAATGAGTATAAATTGCCTTTTCCAGACTTAAAATATTTCATACTTCATCATGTTTTCCCTATTTTAAAAATGGGCAGTGCACATCAAAGACAGCCTCAAATCCTATACATCTGTCACCCAATCAACTGTTTGTCTAGACCAGAAGCAGTACAGTCGATCTGCTTCTACCCCCCCCACCCCCCCCAAATCCAATGTATTGGGAGTTAAGGGCCCCACTCCCTCCCTCCCTCCCCCCTACCTATGGAGGGCTCCTGGATGAGTGGCGAGGCGGTGGCGCTGAGGCTGTGCACCAGGCTGCCCAGCTCTTTGAGAGCACACACCATCACATGCTGGCTGGCAGACACGTCCGCAGCCCCCGCCTTGTTCTCCCCACTGGGGTCGCTCACTACTGCCTCTGTGGGGGAGAGGACAGAGGTGGTGGTGGTGGTAGTGGGGGGATGGAGGGGGAGTTGGTCAGTGTACCTAACAATAACAATGGCATAACAATCAATTATAGATTCATGAATGATGGCTTTTTTTGCGACTCAAATGCCATTCATCAACACACATAGCATAATTGGATGCGGTGGCCCCGCTGGAAAAATCTGCTGAGCTTTTGAGTTCCATTAAAGTAATCCATTTGAACTCGCACTGCGGCACACTTTCCAAATTAAGAGTTTAACTGAAGCTCATTTGGGCCAGGCCACCGTAGCATCCAGTATGCCATCACTGTCACCACACGCAATCAAATGGGAAAAAAGCTCAGGAAATTGAGCACCAAAACCCCTAGAGAACACACACTGACACACAGTCCTCTGCCGCCAAAACTTGTTTTTATTTTTCCCTAACCATTTTTTGCCAAGTTGTCAACCCACAGTAAATACTATCAGGTTTCTAATGGAAATGACAACCTTCGGTGGTGTTGGTTGTAATACTAATCATGTCAACCAATTGTTTTGTATTTAAGAATTGACAGATTTGATTATAACAAAAATGGAATCATTATTCAAATCTGACTGAAAAGACTAAAGGATGTCAAAAATGTTTCTATCTTGAGTGTGGCACAGTATATGTACAGAAGGTCAGTGTAATTATGTTTTTCTTATTGACAAAATCCACCACTGAAACCACTGAAAAGCCAACTTATTTCTAGCAGTGTATGTCTGCCGTCTAGCAAACTGCAGACAGATGCTTTCTGTGCAAATGAGACGTGGCAATAAGAAAAACATTGAACTACACTGGCCCGGACGGTCAAATAATACTTAGCAGCGTACGAGAGCAGGATCAGATTAAAATGCAAAAGAAGGAAGCGCACACTTATAATATTTAGAATATCCGTCTAATATTTTAAGTCAATGATGTAATCCACAACCTAAACGGGACCGGCACTTTAATCAAAACTAGTAGGAATCGTAGGACTGGTCATCAACCATTAGAGACCAATAGAGTTCTAATTACTGCTATGCTCCCATTTCACCTATAATACTGAGCCCTTCTTAAAAATGCTCAATCTAAAACCTTTACTTAGTTTCATCAGTCTACAGAACATACAGCTATAATATCCGAGTTTATTTATTACATCTTAATTCCTCATAGACTCTGTGGATATGGAGGTGTGCTGGATCCATAGCTGTACCAACATCAAGACCGAAAACTAGACAACACAGTGACACTAGAATGTGTCTTTTAGATTTCAAAGCAAATCACAGAGTAAGGATCATCTTTTTTATTTTTGGGTGGGGGTGGTGGGGGGTGGGGGGGAGGGTTGATTAGAAACATGATTGACAAGTCATGTAATGTAGGGAAAAACGTAATGTGCATTAAATGAAAGAAACTCTTTCAAATGTTATGGCTTGATGGTAGATGGTAATGGGACTACTCTGCTTCTGTGGCATGCGAGTGAGTTAAAAGGGACACATGCCAGCTTTCTAAAGACACTTACTGCCACTTGGTGTTTGTAATGAATTAACAGGCAAGAAGCCATATGTGGCAAGACTGAGTAAGCAAAATTACAAAATGGTGAATTTTTCATGAGTACGTAACTATAATACAGTATAATTATATTCTTTATATTATATTCATATTCTACATGCAGGCTTCATGAAAGTGTAGGCAAAATAAATAAATAAATGAAGAAAGAAGAAAAGCATGCTAGATGGAAAGATGGAAAACCCAACGGGAGACACACACACAACACCAGCAAACCATGCCAGAAAGGATACAATAAAAGCATGTACGGTGAGAAGGGGAGAGAATGTTTCAAATGAAAAAGTGGTAATAGTAGATGAGTACTTACTCTGCAATGCTCTGAACCGTGATATTTCCCCCCCTTCCTCCTTACCCACAGCCCTCATCTGCTTGCCGATGGCCTGGCAGAGTTCCTTGCCCGCCGCAATCTGGGCCTTCTCGCCCAGCAAGCCCCCGAGGGTGGCGCGCAGCATGAAGGAGACGCAGCGCCGCGAGTACACCGCCTCTACGTGCGTCTGCGTGGCCCGCGGGTGGGAGACCAGGTCCAGCACGTGGGACAGGAACGTGGCAAAGTTACGCTCCAGCCACTGGCCACCGAGCGTGGTCACAAACACAACGTAGGCCTGGAAGGGAGACATCAAATCGTGTTTGGAGTCTATTTACTATCCGCTACTTAGTTTATTAGCTTATGTATTTTTATCCAAACTTGCAGTGAATTCAGATACAGGCCATTAAGGGGGAGGTAGAGCTTAGGCATGACGCTCAAGGATGCCTATACAGGTAGGACACAGACTTGATCGAACCAAGCGTTTTTCCCGCTACATCAAACTGATAAATTAGCATGGAGTAGAGGAATACAAGGTGCCACTATAAAGGCCCATTTCTTGTCTGCAGACAAAGATATTTTGTCTTTTGCAATAGTGTCACATACAAGTGTTACATACAAGAGAAACCTGAACCTGAATACTCAAGTCTTATTGAAGAGGTCATTCTGCAGTGCACATAGAGCTCCACCACACACACACACACTGTAGTCCTGGTGGGAGGAAGGAGATGGCTCACCTGTGTGACGCCGACTCGCACCTCCCTGCTGACAGAGCCACCCCCCTTCAGCATCTCCCCGCCACTCTTCAGGAAGCCTGAGCCCCCACGCAGGAAGCCCGTTGCCATAAGCTCCAGCACCTCCTCCAGGGTGGCCCGCTTCACGTTCTGACGCATGACTGTGGACAAGCGAGAGATGGCTAGTTAGTTAGCATAGAAATTAGATAGCACAGATGATGAAACACTCAAACACTTGACCGGTCTTGAGCTGTGAACAACACATGATGATCTCTCAACGTCGCCGTTGCCATTTTAATTCCTAGTTCAGCATTGAAACCCAACCTAGCATTGATGCGTCGCTAACCTTTTTTTCACATTGCCGCTGCACTCAAAGTTCAAACAATTTCAACCTGTCTAAGCACGTCCAATCAGATTACAAATCAGAATCTATACGCCAATGGCTTTTTTCATTTCTTAGCTCAAATACAATTTTTATGTATTTTATGTGTTATAAGTATTTGAGTGTTATAAGTTAAAAGTGCTGAACTCCTGTGTTGGCTGGCTATATTTCGCACCGCCAACCTAGCTACCTAGTGCTTTGCTTGACGCTCGTCATGTGTTGACCGCTTTATGCCCAGAGAGGAACCCGACCTGCTGCTTGCTTGGGCATCAGAGCTGTGGCCATGACTGTCCCCAGCAGTTTGGACACTGCTACCCGCACGCCATAGTTGGAGCCTTCCAGGGCCTTGAAACACAGCGTGGCAACGTTTTCCAGCTCCGTCGTCCACATGAACACCGCTTCGTTCTGTAGCTCCAGCAGGCACTGCACAGCATGGAGAAAAGGCAAGCATGAATTAGCGATTCAACAGCCACTCAATACAAGTGGAAGAGGAAGAGCTGTGAAACATGTCCTCCACAAAAGACACGGCAGGAATACACTTACACTTACCCAAAACATCCTTACTACATCAAATGTAGATTTACTGACATGAAGTTGACTTTTGCAATGGTAGAAGCACTTACAGCAATGTAATATATCCATACAGATGATATCATACATTTCTACAATATTGATGTATAATGAAATACAATGATGTTAGATGTGCTTTAGGTAATCTGTTACACTCTGATTTTGGTTGTTTTTAATTCTAATAAAAATAACTATTACTAATCATTACTAACAATTGCTGACATGAGTCATCCATTCTGCCTCCTCATCAGCACTTTTGACAGACGTTGATCGAAAAAATACCATTGTTGAAGGGCAACAGACCTTTGCTACTGCACAGCGCACTGCCATGGATCTGTCAGTGAGCAGCGAGCGGGCGTTCTTGTATATGTCCCTGTGGCAGGAAGCTGCGGCCCCACCCAGTCCACAGAGCACCTTTTGCAGACTGATAAGGATCTCCCCTCTACCCTGGGACTGGAGAAACACGAGAGACAAGAGCATTCTTATTTTAAATATTTTATTTATTTCTACTAGTTTTTCAAAACTTTTTTTCCTGGTACACCTGGTCAAGGTAATGTGTAATTATTGTTGCTTGCACTTACAATTGAACAGTGTAGTTGATTCATTTTCACCGAATTTATTATTATACAATAGTATGTACGGAACAACTCTATGTATTATTTACATAGAATTATGAGAAAAAAGGGTTATTCTCATTAATTAATTTGAATAAAAACCTTGGCAGATACATTATTTTGCTCTCTTAATTGTGTTACATCATTATTCCAAATGGACCATTACGGCTCACACCTTGTTGTGTATGAGAGTCTTACCTCTGCACTCTTCAAGGCCTTCAACAGGTTGTTGATGGTATCAGGGAAGGAGCTTCCAAGCATTCTGCCCATCTTCTCATAGAAAGCACCCACACATGCCACGGCAGCACTGCCAAAATAAAACATCATTTTTTAAACAACATTGTAATACAATTCATAAATGTATACATTTAAGGTGAGATATATAACAAAAGCCTCTACATATTAATAACAATAATCATGTCATCATATATATAATGACATAATGCATTCAGAGTACAAAGTTGCACTAAATTGTATGACAATGTACAATATAGTGCAACTAACGTCCGATGGCACAATATACGTAGTGTATGGTGTAATAGTCTATATGCTTGTTACAACTGATGCTGCCAGGCGCATCATTTTATTAATCCTCCCTTTTAAATACTATCATCATTCTACGGATTAAAATTAATCTTAACCTCTCATACACCAGTGTGTATGAGAGGTTACCATTATACACTAACCGCAATGTTGAAAAGGTTTAGGCCTATAACTTAGGCACAAATGTGACACTAACACGCAGTCGCTACTGCAGGCTAAGATTATTGGCATAAAACTCACTCGTATGAAAACACATAATAATTTACTTAATTGGGAACTCACAGTTTTGTTGGCAGGTACGCTGGTGTGTCATCCTTGCTTTTGATAATATCATTGCACTTGTCCAGCGTCTGGAAGACAGTGAAGGTGTCCCCGATGCTGTAAAGGGTCGCCAGGTTCTTGGCCAGCAGTTTCCTCGTTGGGGGTCCGGGAGCGCTGCTGATCAGCCCCGTCAGCTGCTCCACCAGCTTCTTCTGCTTCTCCTTCACGTCCACCTTTTTAAAATACAAGATTGGACAGTGTTTATCGCGTGTCGCCGATTAGCGCACAATAACAAAACGCTGATGAATACACAAAGTCACCTTGTTCGCCGCCACGAGAACTTTATCCAAGAAGCGAAGCCATTCAAAGATGAAGACGGGCCTCTTGGCCTCAGTGATCTGGGCCAGGGCATCCTCGTTGAGCAGAAGACTGTGAGCCAGCTCCATGTCAAACTACCAACCACCAAGGGCTCCTAGGAGCCGTATGTTTCCAAGGACAAAGCGACACAACCTCAGCCCCTGCACTGTGATACAGCACACAGATGGACGCCATCAGACATCACATCTCTTCGTTCATCTTAGCACTTTAACAAATACATACAGCGCCAAAATGTAGTCATGGGGGCACATTCATCATAGTTGGGTGGCATTCCTTATCTATTGTACGGTGTGTGCGGAGCCACCAAAACATGACAAGTAGTAAAATATTGTTGTGTGCATCTTGCAAAACTTAAATAGGCATAAATAACGCCCGCGTTAAGTCTACTGTGTTGACAGCGGTTGGCCCGACCCTCCAGCTGTGGAGGGGAACCGCCGAGTTAGCTTCACGTCAAGCTAGCTTCGTTGGGGAACCAGCTGGGTTCTGGCATGTCCGCACTATTTAAAGTGAAACGTCAACTGTCAAAACAGCTAAGGGTGTGTATGTAAGAACAAGGCATAATATTAGCAAATACCCCAAAATCGGTAAAGACGAGTAATTTGTGTATCCTACCTGTCGATCGCTAACCAGGGATGAATGACGACGTATCATTGGGCAATGGAAATGTTGCGGTAAAATAGGTTCGACGGGAAACACACGGTAGGTAAATAGGTAAAAACGCACAGATATAGTGTATGCGTATAACATATTAAGATATTGCAATGATTAATATCAACGTATATACTTCGTGGTTTTAATCATATTTTTAGAAAATTTACGATGAAAATGTGATGGGTAATAAACAGGAACTGTGCGCTTCGCTACATATCACTCGGAATGTATTCTGCGACGGCCCCAAACATTAGCGGTAGCAACCAAGCAACGATATCAAGCTAGCTGCAGCTGCAGCAAGAAATCTTGAATTTAAACAGCCGAGCTCAAATTTTGTCCTAAAATTCAAGATGTCAGACGAGGAAGAGGACTATATGTCTGACGCATTCATCAGTAAAATGTACGCAATTCGGCTGAATGTGGTTCGTATTAAAAAACAGGGACATCTCAGAGTGATGTCTCGGAAAAATATGGTTAACACAAGGCACTAGTTTGTTGCCCCAGTAACAGCACAGCTCATTCAGGCGTGAATACAGTATTATGGAAGTGAAATAATGAGGAGAAGTAGTAGATTAATGTGTATCAATTGTAATTGTGCTGGGTCTGTTTTCGTTGAACTGTTCTCTGCTTTCTATTCTGTCAGACAAGATGTGAAGCCAGGGTTGCCGATGGCAAAGCGGGTAAAAGATGCAATGAAGAAGGAGTTGCAACATAAGGAGAAGAATATGATGAACCGCCAGAAGACCTATAAAGAGCAAGAAAAGGAAAGCAGAGAAGCAGCTTTGCACAACACCATCAGCAACGGGAACAAAGGATTTGCACTTCTGCAGAAAATGGGTTACAAAGCGGGGCAAGGCCTTGGAAAAGAGGGTACTTCTCTGTAATTGGCCTCAAATATTGCCAGATCCCTTTTTTTTGTGCGTGTTTAATGTTATCTCTTGTTCAGGTGCAGGGAGAGTTGAACCGATTCCACTTAATATAAAAACTGGTAGGTTGCCACACTGACTAAATCCAAACTGTATAGTAATTATTCATTCTCCTGATTGGAAAGTATTCTTGTAATACGCCTGTGGTATTTTTTACTTAGACAGAGGTGGCATCGGAATGGAAAAAGTCAAGAAGAGAAAGGCAGAGCAGGAACTTGAAAATTATCGTCAAAAAGCACAAGCTAGGCAGCAGAATGAGACACAATCATTGGAGGATTTCAGGTGAGGCTCGCAGCAATTGAAGTCACCAAAGAACATGTTATACTAGTGTTATACATTTGTTTCTATGCCTGCTTGAAAATGTTTTTTTTTCCTTTCCAGAGTGAGGGTGAGGAGTGAGCGAGAGGAGAGAAAGATTGAAGGCAGATCTTAAAAAGAGTCAGCGTGCCTGTGAACAACTGGACAGTCAAAAGGTTAGAAGAACCTCATCTGCACATTAACTTTATAAAATAAACAAATTGTTTATTTTTTGTTTGTTTAGCTCTCTTAAGTCCAAATTAGGTTACCTATAGTTGAATTACTTCATTGCCACGATATAGACCCCCCAAAAATTATTAAATGTAGGTATTTGTCATATATTTGTGCCCAAAAATATATTTGTGATTACTTCTGGTATACGGCTGTATAGTTAACTTATGACGCATGCCTGCACTGGCTTTAAACTGCAAGTATTTTGTCCAGTTACATTGCTCTATTGTCAATTGCAACTCTTTGAATAGTGATTGACAGCTAGCTTTGGTTTTTGACAGATTCAAATATCAAGACTAGCAAGCTTGCTGTCTGTGAAGCAATGGGAAGAAGCTGCTGTAGCGAAAGCTCTACCCTAGCCACCGCGACAAACCATTTCACTTTTTGAAAAGCTATGTCCAGCCCCAACTTCCGGTTTTATGCGGTTGCCTCAGGAAAAACGTTTGAAAAATGCCATCTGACTTCCGTTGGGTAGGGCCTTTAAATAACTTCTTGTTCTATTTTTAGAGCATCTCTGTACCCAGGGAGGATTGGTACTGGCCTCAACCAGAGGCAGATGAGGAAGATAATGACGAGGCAAAGCAAGAAGAAGAGGAAAAAGAAGAAGAGGATGAGACCGTGGAATTAACGGTATTGCCCTAATTGATTTTAAATGTGTGCCAATAATTGTGGCCATGTCATGTTGCATGCCCTTGACACTCAAAACAGCTCAAAATCTGGACCAAGCATTCCTTCAAACATTTGGATTCTATTTATTTTCATATAGAAATTGGCACATTTATTTGCCACTAGTCTAATACACATACAGCCAAGCTTTAACATTGTGATATTGGTGCAGGTTGTTACTTTCAGCTTGCATAGCAACACAAACTGGCACATGGTGTTAGGACTTTTCTTCTTTATTTTATAGACCTTTGACAAGCTCCAAATCTTGACATCCTACCTCAGAGGTGTCCATTTTTACTGCATATGGTGCGGGACTACGTATAATGGTAAGGGTGATAATTCATTTTAATTATGTTGCAATTGTTGCTGTTTGAATAATAATGATAATGAGTCATATTTATTTCCACAGATGAAGACGATTTATGTGACAATTGCCCGGGGGATACAGCAGCAGACCACATGTGAAGCAGATGAAGGGTGCTGCCTTTCTATGGGTTGAAGGGCCGTCCTCATTGTTTGACCATGTAACTGACTATATATATAACTATATAACTCTTGATTGTTGTAAATAAGAGCCAATGGCATTTTGTAATGTATGACATGTCTGTGTTTGGGGAGCAATGCTTGGGTAGAGTTTTGCTTTGTATACCAAATGGAACCTGCGTTTGTATAAAGACTTCTGTTTGATCCACTTTTAACAGTTTTGTCTAATAACTGACTTACTAAAATGTATTATGTTATTGTACAGTTATTTATCATATCTGGTTCCGTCGCCAGGTACCTCAATAGCTTTTGCAGTTTTTGGGGCATGTCCAAGCTTGTTCTCTTGTGCTTACAAAATAAAGGAACAGATTGGAAGTCAGTCCAGGATCCAAATGAACATAAACTAGCACGTTAGTGAGAAGTAAGTAGAGAATTAAATAACACCATAACTTATAATAATAGTTAATTCAAAATAATTGAATGCTTCAGCGGTGTACTTTTACTGCTCTTTTGTTGATGTATAAAATCTGCGCCCAGAGTGTTTACTGGAGGGGCAGGGCGCTTGATGATGACCTAGTCACCGCGATGTTTCCTTTCCTAGAACGGCGAAGGCAAGTTCCGCCTTATCCATAACTTTCACTAACCTAATACCGAAACCTAACCACCAGCAACATAAAACCATCTCTAACGTAAAACCTACATCTAACCATTCATAAACGTAATCATATCTACGTAATATCAAAACTTAACCATCTCTAACCTAATACCTGAACATTGTATTACATTTGTATTGTAGACCTACCTAAATGTAAACCTAAACATGACCTCGTCTTTCCACAACTCAGTCCTAAACATATAAAAACTTACATAAACACCACTGAACAGCCACTGAACTTAAACCACTGGTTTTAACAGCCACATGTTGTGTGTCGTCACGTTGTCATTCATTATTCATATGATACCTTCGCCATCCTAGGAAAAAAAAAAGTAGCAGCAGCCGGGAAATCGAAACTGTCGTAGTCACTGCGTTGCGCTTTCCTGACTCTGGGCAGATGAAGGGGTCTGCTGTCCGTCCTATGACATTACATGCACTGATTATTGGTCCTATGACATTACATGCACTTATTATTGGTCCTATGACAAACACGAGGCGTTATTGACATGCACTATGGACTCAGTAAATTACGTCGCTCAGCTTAATGAGTATGTGCAGAAAAGCCGTTGCGAGTTGAAATACGACGACATTGGTTCTGATGGTCCTGCTCACATCAAGACGTAAGTCTGCTCAAGTGTTATGCTTAGGTAGCACATATCTGTTGTATTATATACTGTCTGATACTTATTATATGCTGTCTGATACTTATTGTATACTGTCAGATACCTATCCTGATACCTATTACTGTCTGATACCTATGATATACTGTCTGATACCTATTATATACTGTCTGATACAAATTATATACTGTCAGATACCTATTATATACTGTCTGATACCTATTATATCCTGATACCTATTATATACTGTCAGATACATATTATATACTGTCTGATACCTATTATATACTGTCTGATACCTATTATATACTGTCTGATACCTATTATATACTGTCAGATACCTATTAGATACCTATTATATACTGTCAGATACCTATGATATACTGTCAGATACCTATTATATACTGTCAGATACATATTATATACTGTCAGATACATATTATATACTGTCAGATACCTATTATATACTGTCTGATACCTATTATATCCTGATACCTATTATATACTGTCTGATACATATTATATCCTGATACCTATTATATACTGTCTGATACATATTATATACTGTCAGATACCTATTATATACTGTCTGATACCTATATACTGTTAGATACCTATGATATACTGTCAGATACCTATTATATACTGTCTGATACCTATTATATACTGTCTGATACCTATTATATACTGTCTGATACCTATTATATACTGTCTGATACTTATTATATACTGTCAGATACTTATTATATACTGTCAGATACCTATTATATACTGTCTGATACCTATTATATACTGTCAGATATCTATTATATACTGTCAGATACCTATTATATACTGTCTGATACCTATTATATACTGTCTGATACCTATGATATACTGTTAGATACCTATGATATACTGTCAGATACCTATGATATACTGTCAGATACCTATTATATAGGCTACTGTCTGATACCTATTATATACTGTCTGATACCTATGATATACTGTCTGATACCCATTAGCCTATTTACTGTCTGATACCTATTATATACTAGGGGTGTGTATTGGCAAGAATCTGGCGATACGATACGTATCACGATACAGGGGCAACGATACGATATATTGCGATACTGTAGGAACAACGATATATTGAGTTTCTTTTAAATAATTTAATTGTAGGAAAACTGTCATAGCATAGTAAACACACAATGCTGTTGCATGCTTAACATCAGCTTGCTGAATTCAAACAGGGATCTATATTTGTATTTGACAAGAGAAGAAATACAAGCATTTGCAGGATTTTTGGATAAACAAATGAAAAAACTAAGTTAACAGATTTCTTGACTCTGTTAAAAGGTTATCCCTTAAGTTAACTGTAATATACTGTATAAGCAGGTTCAAATTTCTGAAGTTGAAAAAAAAAGCAAAGTCACTGCAACATCCGGTCTTTATGTGCAGGCTGAAGAAATTAATATCTGCCTCTCAAATACTTGCAAATATATGCAGTCCCTGCACAATCTAACATAACAATACTTTTTCTGCAATATCAACAGTTATTAGCTTAACATGAAGAAAAAATATGTAAACAACAATGTTACATTAAGGCTGTAGATATTTTAAGACATCTAGTGCTTAGAGGTTCACAACGGAGGTTCAAAGTACTTGGTGGTCGCTATACCTTCAAACGTTTTCAAACTGTCAGATACCTATTATACACTGTCTGATACTTATTGTATACTGTCTGATACCTAATATGTTATGTTGTCGAGGGCTTATTAGAGGTAGTTGTTTGTTCAGGTAACCATTCACTTCTGGTTTGCCTACCTGTTAGGATCCTGTTCCTTAGGATGAGTAAGATTTAGACCTTCCTGCCCAACCTTGTACAATAATGTAGAAAACCTTTATAACTAATTATTTAAAAAATGCATCCCTCAGATTTACCCAGAGGGTGATATTAAATGGCCAATCATATCCAGAGGGCACTGGGAAAAACAAAAAAGAAGCCCGGCAGAATGCAGCCAAACAAGCCCTGAGTGCTTTAGAGATTAACCGGAACCACTCGCCGGACTCCGGGCTGTCCGTGAGTCTCTCACCCCAGCCAGTGTGTCAGGCCAGACTCACACAGCCTAACTACATATGCTGGCTCAACGAGCACAGCCAGAGGAACAGGGTTTCCCTACTGGCAGAGGAGTCCACCAAAATGGACCAGGGTCACGCTACAGCGTAAGTCTCTACGACAGCTTGCCGTTCATCCTCTTCATTATCCCTGTCATCAATATACTTAGCCATTCAGCTCAAAACGATGCCTGTGGTGTCAGATGTTGCAGGTTTGTGCTTGATGGTAGGAAGTACACCACTGCCTCCGGACGAACTAAGAAGGAAGCAAAGGAGGAAGCAGCCAAGCTTGCATATGAGGAGATATGTAGCAGTCCAACCTCAAGGGTGAGCAGCACTAACCGTCCGTGGGAAATAACTTGATGGACACACTGCTGGTGTTTTATTGGGTGATTCATAAATGTCATTGTCAGTGCAGGGTAGTAGGTGTAAATAGAGAAGGTGTGTTTTCATGTAAAAATAAACAAAAAAACGCAATAAATAAAAGCTTTTTTTCCCTTCTTTTTTTATAGGCCGTAGATCAGAGCTGCAGTGTTGAGT
Source organism: Merluccius polli (assembly GCA_030340625.1). NCBI lineage: Eukaryota > Metazoa > Chordata > Actinopteri > Gadiformes > Merlucciidae > Merluccius > Merluccius polli. The sequence goes on from JAOPHQ010000643.1 coordinate 69,873, forward strand.
CCTCAAGTCATCAAACAAATGAATTGAATCAAGACATTTCAGAGGGAACGTGAGTACAGACCGAATGTACACATCACATAGTAGACAATCACTTCATGATTTAGTGTTGATGGGTTTTTTTCTATCTCGCAGTGGTAAACTTGGAAACCTGGAGGTGAGCACCAGAGAGCATCACTTGACTGAGACTAACTACATAGGGCTCCTCAACCACTATTGTCAGAAGACCATGCGCTCCCTTGACTTCTCCTTGGTGGATAGACGTGGTCCTGCGCATTGCCCTCAGTAAGTATCTAAATCAATGTAGGCCTATAGAGAATTTAAAAGTGTACTGTATACACAATTAACTAAACGGGACAGGTACAAAGGTTACATCCTGATTTATAAACCGCTGTTTACCGAAATTAAAATATTTTTGTTTTTATGTTCCTATTTTTGTGGTGCACTGTTTCCTGCCAATTTCCTTTTTTCTTACATGGAACAAAGTCAATCTGAAAGTAAATGTTAATTATCGCCGGGATTTTTTCCGCCCACAATATATACAAAATGAGATTGTTTACTGACGGTGGATTTTCTGGTCCACCGCGAATAAAAAGTCGTAGAGTGGAGTAGAATTGCAAAGTATAACTGTTTATGTAAGATTAAGAGAGTAAGTGGGGAAGCTTATATCAAAGTAGGGCATGTTCTTTTTAGCAAAACCTGTGTGTGTGTGTGTGTGTGTGTGTGAAACAGTGGATGGTTGTATTCTCAACTGGTTGGTCTGGTTAGAGCCAGTCAAGGTCAAGGCCCGTGCACCAGGTGTACGTGATAAAGTGTGAGGCTACTAGGCAGAATATGAAAAAGAGTCATGTTAGCTTAACCCGGGCCAACCCGGAAGTTAGCGTCGCCCTGGGTTCCCTCGACAAAAAGCCAATGGGTTTTTTCCATTGGATTTGGGATTATTGCAGAAAATAAGCTCTGTGGCAAACAAAAGTCTATGATACTCACACATTTTCACACGCAATCGCCAGAAGTTTTTTAAGACATAAAAGCTTCAAAATTCACGAGTGGGGTATTTACTGACCGTATTTTATGTCGCAGAACAAAACGTGACCATCTCTTAAGCTTGTGTTAACCACAGACCTTATTTCAGGCGTCTAACCAAAATCTCATTAAAAAAAACGGTTGACTTTGAGATGAGAGAACCGGAAGTGCTAAAATGCTAACGGGTGTCCAGGTTTTTGGACTCATTTCTGCAGCGCTCTATTGGATCAATAACTACAATTGATAATGGAATCACAATGAAGGGACCTTAGTGTAAATATTTAGATCTTAATCTCTGTACCCTTGTGCACACAGGTTTTTCTACAACGTAGTTATTGACGGTAAGGAGTACACTGAGGCCGTGGGGAAAACTGCAAAGGAGGCCAAACAAAAGGCAGCTAATTTGGCCTGGTCTGCCCTCCAAGATCAGCCCTCCTGGGACAGCAAGGTATTGATGTCTGTCTGTCTGGCTGGCTGGCTGGCTGTCTGTATCTCTCTCTCTCTCTCTCTCTCTCTCTCTCTCTCTCTCTCTCTCTCTCTCTCTCTCTCTCTCTCTCTCTCTCATCTCGATAGATGAATGTAACCATCTCTTCGTTACTTATGGAAAACAACATTTGTTGTTATTATTTTAGGTATCCTTGAAGTCTGCCATGTCAGAAGAGGATGCAACATCTAATACGGCCCCAACAGAAACGTAAGGATGTAAAAGGGACTGTAATATACCAGCTAGTAGTATCTTGCTGTAAGGACATTTTTTTTATATCTTTGATTTTAATCACTAAGGGCATCACACTATACATCAAGTGGCGGGATACAATTCAAAAATACATCTGAACCTCCCAAGGTACGTTGGAAGGTTTGATTTTATATTGGTCTCTTATTGATAGCCAGTTGGTTATTACATACGATATTTCTATTTTTGTAATGATATGCAGTTTCTATTTTTCTATTACAAAGGAAGAAAAATTGGATATCAAGCCTAAAATAAAGTAAGTACTTTAAATATTTCTTCAAATTCCTTTCTTGTCTGCAGTCCTTTTTTCAGCTTTTTGGTTGTTGTTCAATTTTGTTAGACTGGCAGTAAGATTCCCGAAAGCCCCACAGGAACACAGGAAGGTAATCCCTTGACTAATGGATCTGTCATAAAGAAATGAACAACATGCATAATTACACCTTTAACCTATCACATTGTCTGCTGTTATTAAGGATGGGAATCCTGAATTCAAAATAAAGGATTCACCAACAGAAAAAATATCAATAAGTGCAACACCAAATTCTAGGTGAGGCAAAAACCAACCTGCACCTGCAAATGTCTGTGTATCATTTGAATGTGTGTGCTATACATGGTAATGTCTATATTAATGTGTAAAAAGATAATAACTCCTCTATATTTTCCCCTCTAAATTTCAATAGGTTCTTAAATGAGTTTGATAATATTGAGCCTCTTGGGAAAGGGGGCTTTGGTCGCGTCTTCAAGGCCAGGCAGAAACACTTGCAGCAGGATTACGCAGTCAAGATAGTGCGCTGTAAAGAGTAAGAGTCTTTCAGCTTACATCTCAACAAATCATTTTCTGGCTCATTTAACTAAAATAAGTCATGTATATACTACTGTACATTTTTATCAGGAAAGCACTGCGGGAGGCAGGGGTCTTATCAAAACTTCAGCATTGTAATATCATTCGATATTACAGTTCCTGGATTGAGCATTCAAACTACAAAATACAAATATCCAGTGAAAGTTCCAGCACGTAAGTCATTGTACCATTACAATTATATTCAACATTCAACAATATTCGTCAAGTTACAGGTTTATTCACATATTTATTGATATTTTAATAACAAGGTCCAGCACAGATGCGTCCGTGCCGTACCTTTACATCCAAATGGAGCTGTGCAAAATAAAGAATCTGCAAAAGTGGATAGATGAGAAGAACATGTTGCGTCGAGATCCCAATCGGGGAAAGGACAGTCTAACCATCATGAGGAAGCTGATGTGTGGTGTGAACTACATTCACTCCGAGAATCTAATCCACAGGGACCTCAAGGTGACCTGCTGTTTGGGTTATATTCTGTTACTATTCTACTGTATACCTCTCGATGAAGAACTAAAAGATTGCTGTTTTGTCTGTCAGCCCTCCAACATTATGTTTGGATTGAATGGAGAGGTGAAGATCGGGGATTTTGGTCTGGTCACTGAGGATACCGAGGATGACGCCAACATGCTGGAGAGAACCAGGTGCACAGGGACTCGGTCTTTCATGGCCCCTGAACAAGTGAGACTACCTGTTTTAAAAACTAAAAACAGACGGTGCGTTTTTTGAAAGGATATAATGTTTTTAATTTTTACATTTTATTACAGAGAAGCGAAAATGTATACGACAGAAAGGTGGATATATTTGCCTTGGGCTTGATATATTTTTTGATGCTTTGGAAGATGTTGACTGGCCAGGAAAAGGCTAAAGTAAGTCTGTTATAGAAAGCATTATTTAATCATATCTGTGTGAATACCATATCCAACTACAACTGTACTAATGAATGAATCTTTGCTACATTAAATAATTAAATTAAACTTTTTAATTCATGATACCATGTTTCCAGGTTTGGGATGGCATCAGACAACAGACATTTCCACCAGGCTTCGCACAGACATTTCCTAAAGAGGTTCATTTGTACTTTCATGTGTAAATATAAAATTAAAGTAAAGTAAACTTTACGATACTGCTATGTATGATGACATAGCATGCTTTAATGTTTTTTCTTGGCCGTTTGCAGCAAGTTATAATTCACTTGATGCTACATGACAAATCAGAAGAACGACCCATCGCTAAGCAGATAATGGATAAGCTGGATGGATCTGACTTTCTACAGTGAAGCGAAGGTCCGTCAGAGGAATAAGGCCATTCACGTTTTGACCCAAGTGGAGAGACGAAGTGATGAAGGTGTAAAGAGCAGGAATATTTCCTTTTTTACCGTTGGCTGTTGTACTCTTGTATCGTTGGGCATGCATTTTAATTTTAAATCAATGTAACAATTTGTTGAATCTGTTTTTAACATGCACTACTTTGTCGCTGCAGCCTATCTCTCAAATCTGCTGGCAGACTAGCAACAACAAATCTGGGTGAATGGGGCGTGTGTCGCGTCACTTTCTTTTGGCACACGAAAACTTGGCTAGCAGTAGTAAACTGTAAAAAAAAAAAAAAAAGTGTCTGTAAAGGTTTCAAATCAACACAGTGTAGACTGGGCACTGTAGAAATACATACTTAATAAAATGCTTCATCCACTCACGCGAAGTAGTTTTCTTGAGTAGAATATCTATGTGTAACAATTCTCATTTTTGGATCTAGTGTGGCCGTTAAATGACTATATATATATATATATGTGTGTGTGTGTGTGTGTGTGTGTGTGTGTGTGTGTGTGCCTTTTTTGCAGTTTGGCAACATTGTGATAACAATTTACTAAATTAAGATTTAGGCTGCCTTGTCTACTGCTTCAGTGAGAAGTCCCTTCAAATTTAAAAGATGCTGGGAAAAAAATCTATTTCTATCATGATGTTCAATTCAATATAACTAATCTGTTTTGGACTCATTTGGGCTCATGCTGCAATTAAAATATATCATCGACAACAACTATACGACATACCACAAAAACAATACAACAGTATGCAAATAAAAATATAAAAGATCCAGGGCAACTTATTGCACAGCCTCCCATGGCATGATATGCACAGTTTATGGCTTATAATATTGCACAGACATCCCGAGTATTGGACATTTAAAAGTATGATTGCAAAATGTCACAATTGCATAGCCCCCTTATTGCAGTCTGTTATAGTTTAGCACTAAGCATTTTAATGCTTAACTAATAAATACTAATTCAAAAGAAAAACGTATTTAATATACGATTATTAGTTAATATACATGGTATTCTTGACTAATTCTAAATCAGTGCCAAAGGGCATCATTAGGGTCATGCAAGGCTGAAGTTACACTGACATACCGATGGGGACCACTAGGGGGAGCTGCTGTTACCGTGTGAGAGGTTTACTCACAGTGAGAACCTAAACCAAGGGATGCTGGTCTGTGTGGAAAACACCAGTCACACGTGGAGAAGGCAGGATAAACACCGGCCTTGGAGCACGCTGTCTCATGGACCTGGGTAATCAGTGGACCAAACAGATCCCACAAGGTTTTAGTGCACACACTACTACACCCAACAGCCTGCAGAGGACTTCACAAGCCTTCATGCCTTTGGTCCATGGAGGTCAAAGGTCATAGCAATCAACCACTGGGCCACTGATTTATTATTTGATGTCTATCATCGCCTGACAGCAGCAAGGCACAAAGAGCAGCAGGCCTATTTGGATGAGATCAGAGTAAACTGTTACTGTTATAGGGTAGAGAATGTAATCATATTTTGTATTATATTTGTTCAAAGCATTTCATTGAACTATTTAGTAGGCTACTAACTGCATATAGTATTCATTCAGTGTTCACAAACTGTTTTTCCCCAATCATGAAGCAACAGCAGATAATTGTTGGGAAAACTCTAATGAAATGTGTAAAATCGCTGATTCTAATGGCAGTACAAGATGAAATGTGTTACTAAGCCCTATTTTCTACTGTATAGTTTGTTTGGTGTGTGTGTGTGTGTGTGTGTGTGTGTGTGTGTGTGTGTGTGTGTGTGTGTGTGTATTTATGAGGTAGCTGACAGGCCTGCTGTCACAAACACATTTTTTTTTTTACCACACTTCATGTGGGCCCAAAACCATAATGCCGATGACATTGCGTTGGCAGTGTCGCCCAGCCTCCATCCCCTTGGCCTTCCTTACTATCATCTCCATGTGTCTCTACTCTGGCGCAGGGTATTTGGTCCAGTCCCCATGTTAAGTAGCAACAGTTCATCGAGGGTACAGCAGGGGGCGGGAGGGAGCCGGTGTGACGCACGGGAAGTACGTCACGTGGTCTCTGTAAGCCAATCAGCAACCCTTTTCCATATTTTGTCTGATTACAGAATACCAACGTGTCTAGCAGCTGTTTGGGCTGTCTGTGTCCACATGAGAGACACGTGTGGGGTGATGGCGACGGTGTCTCACAGGGAGGAGGGAGGGAGGGAGGTAGAGAGAGGGAGGTAGAGAGAGAGAGAGAGAGAGAGAGAGAGAGACAGACAGACAGACAGACAGACAGACAGACAGACAGACAGAGGGGGAGAGAGAGAGAGACAGACAGACGGAGGGAGAGAGAGAGAGAGAGACAGACAGACAGACAGAGAGAGAGGAAGAGGGGGAAAGAGAGAGGCCTATGGTTTTATTTGTATTACTGGTACGTTGTTATTATTACGAAATGCATCGCACTGCACATCTGATTGAAGCTTTTCATTCACACTTTATTACAAAGCATATTAGTTTTTGTCATAAAGTATACATATATTACACAAAATATATAAATATGTATATAATAACGTATAATAATATAATAAATATATTATGCGGTCCCCTTGTGGAAGTGACCCTCCAATTGCAAACCAAGCCAACAGTACAGGCCGTGTGCAGTCGTGACCTTAACACTGACCCGCTGTCCCCAGGGTTGCTGTTTGTTTGTTTTGTTTTAATAATCAGTAGATTAGCTGCCCATAAATGATGCAACAAATGAGAAAAAAAGAAAATGATGGCGGTCACCGCCACAGCACCCCCCTCAGGGTGTACGTGTACACGGTGTGAGTGACTCAGACTGCATGGCAACGAGCCACAGCATCTTACCTCACTCGGTGTGAGTGAAGCAACCAAGTGCTCTTGCATAACTTCATATGGGAAGGGAAGACAACGCGAGGCGTGGCTTGACGGTGGTTTACCGGAAAGCCCTCCGCGGCAGGGTTGAGTTATTTTTGTATCTCGGCACAGAAAGGAAGAGAAAAGGAACAATTGATCGCAAACAGTGCGAGGAATTGACGGATAAAAGGGTTGCGCTGTAGTGTTTATGGTTAACCGTCTCCCTCTCTCTCTCTCTCTCTCCCTCTCTCTGTGTCAACAGACAACCGATGACGCCGAGGCCCCTGTGGGGAAAGGGTAGGACGGGGGATCAAAGCGTCGTGGGGATCAAAGCGCCGTGTGGGACCAGGACAGGAAGGTACAAAGCCAAGAGAGAAAAAAGAAGGCGAAGGCCAACCGCTCTGACACTGCGCCACTGCCACACTCGCCCGTTCAGCTGTGTTATTCAGCTCCCAGGAGCTGTTTAGGATCTGTTTCATCTGCTCTGCCTCCACCACCACCACCACCATCCTCCTACCTCCCACCCCCAGCTACCCGTCTGCCAGGCAGCTCACCCCCCCCCCCCACCCCCCATACGGCCACGCCCCTTCTGGATGGCCCTTCTCTTGATTTGCATCCAGCCTGGCTTCACTCGAGCCGGGCTTCTTTTGTAGAGGTGGCGGGTCCTCTGCAATCAAGCCCCGTCTGTCAGGTCTCTGTTCAGTGATTGAGCCTCTTGTCTCCTGCCTGACGCGGGTCTCTGGCACAAAGCGAAAACGCTCCTTTATGCTGCCGTTAGGGTCTTGTATGTCACAGGTGGGCGAATGTTTGTCAAATGTTCACTGATAACAAAAATGAATGCTCTCACTGATAAATAAAAAGCTTACCTGTGCAAGACCACCCCATTATGGCTATTGATAATATCACTTCTCCAAGGAGGTCATGCCAGTGGCTACATAAAAGGGAAAAAATAAAACAAGAAATGTAAGGAAAAGCAGAAACACATGATATGGAAACCTTAGTCCAGGTGAATGTGGTTCAAAACATAAAGTCTACGTTCAAAACTCTCTTGCTTCGGGTATCTACAGGCTGTGCTGGTGCACAGATGGTCTCTCTGTGGCCTCCTCCTAGGCCTGTGGTCAGAGAGAGACGCTGGATCCATCCCTGATCCATCATCACAAACCAAGACCACCATATCAATACCTATCGTTCCCTGAAAAGGTAAAACCACTTGTCTGTTTAATATCTGTTTGATATTAAAGTTGGTTCAAGGTGATAGTTGCACAATGCCGCTGGGGACGGGGCAAGATCACTGTAGACATTTCTGGGAAATACAAAGGCCGCTATATAATCTGACAAGGCAGCTTCTTACATAGCCCCTGTGAGGGTAAACAAAGTTAATTTAAATTCAGTCCGTGGCACATCTGGGCCTTTTAGAAATCCTTTTAGGGATGTTTGAGGGTCCCCACGCTCACGCTCTGCTCCAGTGTGCTTCATCAGAGCCAAATTAGCGGCGCTCCAGACAGAGAGAGCCATCTCCTAAATAGATTTCTCGTTGTGTGCAAAGCATCAGAGGGGAGTCTGTGTGCCATGCGGCCCATCTGTCATTGGATCTGACAGCGCACTTCCAGCGGCCTCCCGAGCCACTTCCCACCTCCCCGTACCCTCACCCACTCCCCCTTACCCCCCACCGAACACACACACACACACACACACACCCCACCCGCCTCCTGAAACCACCGCCCCGCATGTCAGAATCCCGCTCGCCAATGCTGTACCCTGTTTTTCTATTACCACCAGCTTGGCACATAAACAGCTTGTCCTCTGTGTGCTGCTCTCCCCCCTTAACAAAGACAAATTATTCTGTGGAAAAAACCCTGTGGAGGGAAATATATCTTGGAACAGAGCCAGTAGAAAAATGGAGGTTGGATAGTTGCTAGGTGTTACTCCCGACTTCAGCGTCTTAGCATCCTTGAGCACAATGCCGGTCCCTGTCTCTCTGTACTAGTGGTATGTTGTTTTGGATAAAGGCACCTCCTTAATGACTAAATAGAATCGCAATAGAAGAAAAGGCAGACAATTTAGAGCCTGTCCATCTTGTCATTCAAGCTTTGTAGGCTAAGGGGTTGCACTAGAACTACTGAATGAATACATTTAAAAGCACAATCCCATATGTTATTCATGTACATTTAAGGCATTTAGCAGACACAATGAACAGACATCACTGGTGTCAAATGCATACTGATAAGAATGAAAGTGTATGAATGGATTAATGAATATGTCATGTGGGTGCATTTCAGAGAAAGGTAGAGAGCTATTGTCAGAGGGAGGGAGAGAGAGCGAGAGAGAGAGAGAGAGAGAGAGAGCAACGAATTACAATGAACACTAGTAGAGGAGCTGGGTAATAATAGCTGGGCAGAGATTGATTAATTCTTAGGTGCTGAGAGGCGACTTGCAGACGACGTGTGCTGAATTGGAGAAAGCTTGGTGTTGAGCCAAGGCACTGCCAATCTCAGCAGACAGGCACACACACACACACACACACACACACACACACAAGTCGAACACAATTTATAGCCTTGCTAGGGTTGTTTATAAGATGTGTCAGCGCTGTGAGTTAGTGGGAATTCTGTTATTTGGAATTACGAGACAATACCCCCCCCCCCCTCCCCCCTTTGTGTTTTAAAGTGGAGGGCCGCAGCAGAAATGAGGCTCCTCTGTCTTTGGTTTCATCTCAAGGGTACACTACCAAGGCGTACTTTGTTGTTGTTTTTGTTCCTGTATCCATATGGTTGCAGTAGCGTGCGGCTCATGTGGGCAGGTGGGGCGACGAACCACCTACTTGCAAGAGCAGGCTCCCAAAAAAAATAGTTCCTCCAAAAATCCTTGCTCCAGCTCCATGAATCTATTTCTAATAATATTTGCATCACATTAACTATCTATAGTTTCTGTAGACCTTTACACTATTTTTGGTACGTTGACATCAAGTTTTGGATGGTGGCAATTCTACTTGAGCGTAATCTTTCAATGTTGGGGCGGTTCAACCCAACGGTCGCGCTCCTCCGTATGTTCATCACGTAACCCTGCAGGCTGCAATAGGGATTTCAGCCCGCGCTAATAGAGTCCTATATGGTCGTCAACTTATCCGCCCCATGCTCAACTAGATTACTCCGCCAATAGACCCTTTCATTGTTTGTAAACATTCCAAGCCACGAGAGTGCGCACACGTCTTTTCGCGCCTAATGGGGTCAGAAAACAAAGTGAAGTACATGGCTGTCAACGATTCTCCTCAGAATATTTCCGAATATGCTGTCTCGTTGCCGATTAAGGACCGGGAATAATATCTCAACAAATTGGTATTGGCTGACGGCGATAGTTTGCCAGACCCAGCTTCCATTAAAGATTGGGTTAATTAGCGTCAAGGGAAGAAGACATGGTTGTACAAAGCATGGGTGATCTACAACAAGGAGAAGTGCTACATTCACACGGCTAACTGCACCTGCATGGCGGGGTAAGTTTATTTATTTATTCTTAAACCAGTGGACAATGTCCTAATCTGGTCAACGCCACTGCTGGTCCTATTTTCACATCCAACAGCGCTACAGGTCGGCATTTTAGACTTTTTGTTTGGACTTCGTTAGTGGAAGTCTATGTGAGTAGGTGTTTTTCTGACCCCAAGACGCATGCGCATATTTCTGTGACGTTGCACTCGAAGGGGTCTATACACTTCGTTACTGTATTATACAGCTCGAGCTAAAGATGATTCCAGACCTGGTTGGTGTTTCCATTGCACATACTAATTCGCCCGACATCATGCATGTGTTGCGGCTGACACGTTCAAAGCTTAAAAGCACGTTCGGTATTTTTGTTCATAATTAGTTTAGTTAGCATCTATTAATGTAGCTCAAAAATACACATTAAAAAACATATTGTGGGCGTGGTCGGCCACACGGGTAGCTTCGCCCCACTGAAATTGAGGCTCACCGCACGCTACTGTATGGTTGTAAGATTGTATGTTAACCTAACCCCAGGCAGTGTAGGATGTTGTACATCATTAATGTTCCCAAGTTTCCTTTTGCTTTCAGTTAAAGGCTTATTTACAGGTTATTTCAAGTACCTAGTCCTTGGTCGAAATGGCACAATACAATGTCTATAACCCTTCAAGAATGCCAAATGTAAAAATGACCATAAGTCCATTACATGTAAAGTTTCATTGCATTCAAATGACCAACCATTGACGTGTGTACATGATATATTATCATCCAATGTCTCATTTGCATTTGAACCACCTGACCTTTTAAGGCCCCCCCCCCCCCCCCCCATCTGTCAGCTGACTGGGAGCGACTCCAGCATCTCAGTGGCTCCTTTGGCCTGGGCCTGCCATTTGGACCAGTCCATGGTGTCCTCTTATAACATATAACATTTGGCATCTCCAATGCTGCGCTGGCGATATCAAAGGCTGTTTTTGTCCCATGGAGGAGCACCCTCGCCCAGATATAGGGCTGCGTAGTGTGCGGTGTGACCTGACCCGTGCTGCACATAAGAACATGAGCTAGAACATTTGGTCTGCGAAGGAATATGCATGGTTTGTGTTTTCAACTGCTGTTTCTCTTTGTGATATGTGCAGAACTGTCTGCCAGACCACAAACCGAAAACAAAAAGATGACTGACAAAAGGCACAGATGCTGTGTTATTCACATGCACAGTAAACAGTGTCATGTTTAGCCCGCAAAGACCACTCAAAATACCTAAATAGCCACATTTGAATTTGGCTTGAGCATGAACTTTTAGCAACGTGCAGATATTTCTAAATATGTCCTTCAGGGGGCACTGTTGTACCAGGCTGTAGCATGCACACTTTGGTGGAGTGAAATAGTCTGCTGTCTTTCCTCTATCAGCTTCCTCACTGTGTAAGACAATGGCACTATGTTCTTATCCAATCTAACCTCTACCTGGGGGGAGAGAGAGAAAGAGAGAGAGAGAGAGAGACGGGGAGTTTGTGGCACTTTCCCCCCCTGCAGCAAATTAAATAGCAATCCCATTATTGAAAGAAAAAAAAGATAACACTTGATTCAATACTGCCATTGTATGACCAAAACAGGAAACACTGTAAATGCCAATTGCAGGATATCCAACAATGGAAATTAGTTGGACTGACTAGGGGCAGCACTAGCTCAGCAGGCTATCTAGGTATCATGGAGGGTTGCTAGTTCGATGCCATGACCCGTCCTGTGTCCCCCAATTGAGACACGCGATCACAAACTACGAGCTGTGGCTTTCATGGTTGACTGTGTGAGGGACGGTGTGCGTATGGGAATGAGAGTGTATGGGTAAAAGCCAGGCATAAATTGGAACAGAATTTTTCCCTGGTAGTCGCTGGTAAAGCGCTATATAAATGCAGTCCGTTTACCATGTAATTCAATGTTTCTCAATGAGGAATCCCATGAATACCAGGCTGGATTTTGACTGGTGGCTGCTTTGCCACTCAAGCTCAAGAGCTCATTGGAATATCTCTATCTATGAATGCTTATGTCCACAATAATGTAGAGCTGAATTGATATCAGCATTTAACAATGCATTTAGTATGTGTGTTCTGTCTATTTCACATTACATCAGCTCAGCAGACTATGATTTCATCACCTCTGTATCTTCTAACCTTTTCTTTTTTACCTTCTCAGGTATTCCAGCACAGACGCCATCTTTTAAAGCATTGATTAGCCTCTCTCTCTCTCCCCCCCCTCTCTCTCTCTCTGCCCTTCAAATGGGATGGTCTCTCTGCGTTAATGAGCGCGGGTCTAAAAATACTCTCCCTTGTCCAGAGAGCTGGATATATATGGTGCACCTCGGCTTCTAATGGATGTTAATGGCTGAAGAATCTCCAAGCAGAGTAATGAATGGCGGCATTGCTGCTCAGCATGCACACACAGCACCACCACCACCACCACCACCCGCCCACTAAATTCCTTTGCTATGGATGGAGCACGCAACAAACACACAAACACATTCTTTTTGTACTTTGTGCTGCTAGTGTTCCCTGTTGCTATGGTAACACACACCGTATTACCCTTTTTTTCCCTTTCTCGAGGGGTTCAAACTTATGTCATAATGTTATTCGGTTTTAAGATTTCATTCCTGCCATAGCGGCTACCGGCCCCCCTTCAGGCATTGGTGGTCTTTGTAATCGCTGCAAATGTTCTCCCGTTTGATGGATGAGGAGCATGTTCAAACTGAACTTTGTTTCTGGGCAAAAAAAATCAGAAGTATCCAGGGTGATGGATGGAGCCATCCCCTCCCTGCTGCTAATTAATTGACATGCTCCATTCAGTGCCAGTAAAATGGATTCGGTTCTGATAGATGTGCATTCAGGTGCTGTGGCATTTGGGTCAAGCCCATATCACCCGGCTGCTTAAAATGCAATCAAATAAAGATGTCTTAGAGAATTTAATTTATTTGTTGTAACAGCGCTCACCTTGGCTACTGTTGGATCAGGTCATCGCAGGCCAAACACACTCCAAGAATTGTAGCTCGGAGGGAAGTTCATAGCCTCCATCTGTGAGACTTGAGAATGACCACACTCCACACACTGTTTTTGCAGTGAAAATGTGCATGACCTGATCAGAATTTCCCTCTGTGTGGTGACATTGCTCATCACAAGCCATGTTTAAAGCTGTATTTTTGGTTGTTTATGTATTCAAGGGTTTGGCATGTAACCTGAAACAATTACAAACAAACGCATTTTCTTTGAATATGCTAGAGCACCATGTTCTCTCATGACCTCTGGACATGAAGAGTCAGAAATGGTTCAGCACCCCGAAATGTTAGATATCTTTGTATGATCAAAATGGAGAAGGACTATTGTCCTTTCCAAAGAGACAGGAAATAGAGCAAATAAAAGAGAGAGAGAGACAGAGACAGAGACAGACATAAAGACAGAGAGAGAAAAACACCTGCTGTGTCCACATCTAGTTATACTACTGGATCAAGCCCCGGGCTTTGAACCGAAAAACACATTGTACACCAAGTACACAATGTACGATAACGATGCACGTGTGTTGAGAAAACCATCCATTCATAATGATCTCTGTCTTGATAACGATCCATTTCAGAAGTGGCGAGCCAGCAGAATATCCGTGGCATGGACCTCGTGGCCCACGCACTTCCCTCCGTCCATGAGAAACCCCAGACACATCCAAAGTATAGTCACTCCACCCCACCCCCCCCATCCCCGATCTATCACGCCATCCAATCACAGCCCAAGGGGTCTTGTGGATAATGCAGACAAGATGTTGACTGCTCCAACTGCCCTCCCTCCCTCCCTCTACTTTTTTTGCGTGGCGTGGACGGAGATGAAGAGGTGGCGAGCGGCAGGAGCAGACCTCTCTGCCGGGGATTCAGTAGATATTACAATCTAAGCTTCCTCCGAGGCCGAGGGTCAAAGATGGCTCCCATTTGCACCTTATTTCATGGCCAGGGAGATAATCGGCCCACGTCAACTCCATCTGGTTCACATGGAGGTCTTGTTTATTGAGCTTGTTCTCCGTTGCACGCAATGTAGCAGTAGAGCCCACCCCCACCTCCCCACCCCCAACAGCCTGCAGCTCTGCAGCCCAAACAAACACGATGGCGTTCTGCTTGGCCAGCGTGAGAGGACAAAAGCAGTGGCCCTAGCTAGAATGGACCGGGCTCCGGGATCAGCATTGCACTCGCACGCCATTCACACCAAACGAAGGAGGATTGAGGATTACTGCAGTCAGAAATGCAACGTGATGGTCTCACAAGTTCCTCAGCCGCAGCCCATGAGCCTTGTGGTCTTGGGACCGTTGTCTCTCGCTGAGTGTGATGACGCTCAGCATGACCTCCCTCACCGTCCTCACATTCTGCTCCGTGTCCTCCACCAGGGGGCCATAATCAGATACGCTAGGCTGGTCGTGGAACAAACCACCCCAGGCAGATTGCAGCCGCAGAGGGGGTACAGTTCCACCCACCCACCCACCCGCCCACCCCATAAGTGATGATGTCACCGCTCCCGCGTGACGGCTCGGTTTCACTGTCAGATCAATTATTCAGAGAGTTTAATTGGATCAGCTGAATCCGGAGCGCTCCGGGGATCCATTTCCAGTAACAGCATCTGAAAATAAACCCTGAGCCAGCACACAAGATACACCAGGCCCCGGGTCAATATCTGCAGACAATGCTTCATCTCATGGGCTTCTAAACATTACCCTCGCATTCATAAATTAGAAACACTCACCCTCACATGGCCGTGTGTGTTTGCAATGGCAGCGAAAAAAGAAAGCAGACTAAGTTCACTTTTTTATTTTTCTGTGAGACCTGGTGGGCATGGTTTCTGTTGCTGCTGAGATATGAAGCTCAGAGCCGAGGAGGTTTGATCTGACGGCATCGGGTGAAGGCCAGCCGGAGATGATGCTGCATTCATTAGCGTAACGGCGCTGAGTACAGTGGCGTATGCAATCTCTTAGTCATCAGATATTCCCGCTGGCCTCTGGTCCGCTGTGGCCTCCCACTCATCAGAGGCCCCCCCTCCAATCAAAGGTGGCCTTTGTGTGGAGGGGGTCAGAGCCTGCCAGGACCGTCTAGGACCCAGCCGCCCCAACACCACCACCACCATCACCACCCTCACTCCACCCCCTTAAAAAAAAACGTACTGGGTTTCAGGATACTGACAAGTGACAGGGCAGAGTGCCCACCATTCACAAGGCAGACATCAAAACACAAGGCCTGTATCTCCGCGGAAAAAAACAGAGACGAGAAGAGTGGCCCATTCATCTTCGGCCTTGGGATGGGATTCACACATGGGGAGGTAATTGGTGGAAATGGTACTTTCCATTTGCATGTCCTTTCAAGTACATCAACTATGGCCTCCTTGCACATTTTCCTCAGATCGCAAGCCAATGTTGAATCATCTCCATGTTGTAAATAAATGC
>JAOPHQ010000644.1:0-85901 GCA_030340625.1 Merluccius polli
CTCACTGTTCGCAGCTGCCCTTTTGACACGTTCGGTGTTTCAGGTATTTTGGCCAGTACACCTTCCCGTCATCATACCATCTTATCCCGGGACAACTGCATTGTCCCCGTTGGCTTGCAAATTTGATTCGATGAAACTCATCCTTAATGTAGAAGAAAGAAAGAAAGAAGTATTTGTCCATAAAACAATATGGAAGTGTGTGTGTTGTGGGGGGGGGGGGGGGCGGGGGGGGCGGGGGGGGGGGGGGGGGGGGGGGGGGGTGGGGGGGGGGGGGGCACTACAGACTCTGTAGGAACTCTGACTCGACGATAGCGCAATGACATTCAACCCACATGTTTTTTTAAATGGAAAGTTCCTGCAGAGAAGGGAGACTGGCGTTGGTCATGTTTGGAATGAAAGGGAGAAAACAGGACAGAGTAACATTTTTTACAACGTAGTTAAGGTGGCAGGAATGCAAAGTGCTGTGGGGAAATCCCTGAGGCATACTGGCATGTTTTTGGCAGTGTTGTAGGTGTTGTGTTCATAATCAAACAAAAAAAATCATTGCTAATAATAAGTGTACTATGTACTAGGGGTGACCCCCGAATAGTCGACTATTCGACGATTCAATCGAAGGAGCCTGATTCGACCTGCCAATCTCATAGTCGAATCGTCGGCAAAACCCAGCATCATTCCATTCGGGCTATAGGCGGATGCTGAATGTCTGATTTTATATATAGTTTATTATCTCCCATAAATCATGATATATAGCCTATTTTTGTATAAATCTCAAGTGCACAAACACTGCCGCCCCGCGGCGCGTCCTATGACACAAGTGCCGCCCCTAGCACTCTAGGAAGCGTCGTGCTGCGGCGCGTCAACAGGAATATAGTCGTCTCCGGAGCAGAAGAAAAACAAAGAAAAGACAAAAGCGCCTTTTCGGTGGCACTTGACGCGCGGCGACGCTGTGAAATAGGACAGTGGCGTGAAATGTCGCGGGGCGGCGTGTCGCTGCCGCCGCCGGGGTGGGGGTGTACATAGAAAATAATAGGGGGCGGCTGTTTTGACGCGCGCCGTTCAGCAGCGGTGTGCACCGCCAATGTCGCAAATGAGAATATGGATTAATGAGCAAAAAAAAAGAAAAAAACATGATTCGACGATCAGTCGACTATAGGCAAGACTTGACGAATCAGATTCAACTATGTAAATTCTTAGTCGGGGACACCCCTACTATGTAAAGTTCATGGTATTGAGAAAGTTGGCACATGTATCAATTCAGCATAAAATTCAGCATAAAATGTAATTTCCCCTGGCTTTTTGATGTATAATGTTATGTATTATATGTCATCTCATATTTTAAAAACATGAAATTATGGATGTCGTGTATACCTGGAAAAATACCACCTTTTCTGAAATACTTACAGCAAATTTTCATCCAGAGTAATGAAGTAATGGAAGTCATAGTCAGAAGTCAGTAGTCAACCATATTATTGGAGTTTTTAACTTGAACTAATTGTTTAAACTGATTGATTGAACTGATTGTTGTTTTGTTTTTTTATTCATTATTTATTTAGTGGAGGAGAGGTATGGCCAGGAAACCATCCCTGTACGGCAAGGCTACACATTTCTGTCGCAGCGCTGACACCTCAACCGACTTCAGCTCATCAGATTGCATGATTTACAACGAATATGTTAATTCTGTCAGAGTTGAAGGGTTAGGTATAAAATGGCGACTGCTGGGAAAATTCAGTGTAGACAATGAACACACCATTATCATTTTGGATGATGTTTTTGACAAGGCAGACTTTCTCCCCCACCAGAAATATATTGTACCCTGTTGATAATTTTACTGTCCATCGTTCACATCTCATTTCCCCATATTGGCCCTGCACTCCCATCCCAACAACAATTGGCCCCACAAAATGCTCCCTTTTTAGAGTGATGTCTGCATCAACATCCAATTTCGTAGTTTGAACCTACGAAAGGCGCCGAACAAGCTGGGCTAGCGGGAACTCAGGTTTTCTTACAAGTTTTTTATTTTCCCGAGGTGGTTCTCATACGGGAACGCTGAAAAAGAATCCAAAACAGCCATGTCGCTTCACCTCGTCTGCTAGGTGGACCAAACAGTGGACATTGTAAACAATTTGGTCTGTCCCATACAACTCACCAAAATGAGCAACAAAAGACTTCAGCAATTGGCCAGCATAGTCTACAAGGCTGTGATGTTGAGGGCTTACCAAGATCGATATGGCCGTTGACAGGAGCAGGAAATTAGAATACATATTCCGGTCCAAGAATCCCGCCAGCAACACAGGGCCAGTGTAGAGTAAAAACTGCCGGAATTCGGTTGCCTTCCACCGGTCTAACTCTCTAAGTGACTGTGGTCTCCTGACAAACTCAACTGGAACATTTGGCCTAACAGACTGGAGTTTATGTGACATCCTGTCAACTATCAATGCAGGCAGTCTCACAGTTAAAGGACCCCGGAGCCAGAACTGGAGCATTTTTTTAAACCTTTTTTAACGCCCAAACACACTAAATGCATGTAATCTAATGGAAACTGTGTTACCATGCCTATCTTGATACTCTGAAATGGATGAGGCCCCTCATGGTGGTGAAGTTCATCAAGCTTTAAGTTGAATGACATGTCTGTTCTAAGGGGGTGCTCTGGTCCAAGGAACGACATGCGGCGATTCTGGTACTGCTCCGTGTGTTGGCACTTATCGCACCCATGGTAAGCATTATGGGCCTTTGTTTTTTTCACAAAGGCCCGTGCAGGGGTGTCACACATTACTGTGTGAAGCTCAATTTTGAGGTTCTTATCACCAAAGCAAAACCCAGCCTCTAGCTCCTGTAATTCAGTCACAAAATCAGATAGGAACTTGTTTTTTTAGGTCCACAGTACACCCCAATTACCACAGGTTCCTTCATAGGGACGGTAACTAGCAATCCAAGGATGGGCCACAGCTGTAAAGTGTAACTTTTAAATAAAGGTAAACCATCTATATTATTCTGCAGCCCCAATGTCATGCCCTCTGTCAGTGTTTTGACAAGTTTATTTAAAGTGGCCCTTAAGGAGGAAAGGATCCCAAAGTGATGGTAGTTCCCCCCAGCCTTCTCTTGAATATCATAGTGGACTTTTGTTTTGAGAAGGGTCCTACCATCCTTGGGCAGATTGGGATGGGTTATGTTGAGTATGCTCAACAGCGCAGTCAGGGCAACCATTGAAATGCCAAATCTCACTGCCCAGTTGGCAATGTTATCAGAAAGTGATGGGGATGGGATATCAGGTTCAGAATCTGAACCTGATGTCCCATGATGTCCCATGATGTCCCATGATGTCCCCTAATTTCAAGAAGCCTTTTTTGGACGTCAACACGTGCCCTTCGTCTTAAGGCGTTTAAGGAGACAGGCACAGTCTTTCTATTCATTTTTGTTCTAAAAGTGACATTTCAGAAAGATAGGTTATCGTGTACAATTGATCATTGTTCCTAATGTAATGTCCCTAATCATTGTTCCTAATGTTGTTTTTAAATAAATACATTGTTGAATAGACTTTAGTGGTGTTGTCTGTTTCAGTGCTACAAACTATACAAAGATAGAGAAAAAGAGCAACATTTGTGATGCTCTACTTGATTCGGCTCCATGAATTGGCCTAGATTTACATTGAAAATGTATGTGTTTGATGTATAAAAGGACTTGTGATTTGAAACATTGATTTATTTGGAACAATATTATGTCATGAGAAACATAGTATTTATTTTAAAGCTTTAATTCAAACCTGTCAGATGTCCTAACCCAAACTTTTAATGATATGCACAATTGTGTGATCATTTTTTTGTTGTTAATGTTTTGTTATATGCACCTGGTTATAAATGATTTTGTTGCCACACACTCAGTCTCAATCTCGTTTTATTTAACCAACATTTCGGCCGGTCGGTGCATTTCTATTTCGCATTTGGACATTATATGTACTTGGTAACACAAATTGAAGGAAGGCTGTGTGTCATGTCCTTTAATTTGTTTAGTAATTTGGTGTTTGGTTAATAGCCTACATTAAGACACCTTGTAAGACCCCGCCCATTGCCAAACGTGACTTTTATTTAGCCTAATGACAGATATTAAAAAGTAACGTAACGTTAATTTTTAATCCGAATTAAAAAATCTATATCCTAATTAAAATATTTAAAACTGTAGCATAGCCTGTAATGTGTATGATTTATGACGTGTGATATGATGTTATAGTATTTCCACATCCGATGCGTCTTATTATTGTTAGCAGACCATTCAAGCCACAACGGGGCGCTTTAGTTCCATTGATGTGTTGTGACTGCGTAAGTAAAGTGGGAAGCAGAAACCAATATGGAGGGAATGTAATGAGGTTGCAATGAAATTTGCTGTGCTCCAAAGGCACTTGTAACATAAATAAAATATAGACAAAGTAACACCGAACCAACAAGTTCTAGTTGAATTAACACACAACTTTCCGAGCGTCAAATCAACAGAGACATTTGCGCAGAGGACGTTGTAGATCAAGCATGTTGGACGACAAAAGTGGATTGTTATTTCTTTTTCTTTTCTTTCTTTCTTTTGAGTGCTGGCAACCTTGCATTATTTTCTATTTGGCCTGTTATGAAAGCATGCATTGACCAATTTAAGAACAGCAGTGTGTGCCTGCAGGTAACTAAACTATATCTGACAGGTAGCTTTTGTGAACAACATAATGAGTAGCAGAAACATGTCACGGCCCGGGTTTCGAGTCTAACGGTAGGGAGAGAGTTTTCCTTGTTGCCATTATTATTGTAGTAGTAGCAGCAGCAGTTAGTAGTATAATTTGTCCTATGGTCAAGTTCTCCAATGGCTACAAAATGTGTAAGCAAGATTACATTTTAATGTTGACTTACTTGATTAATCGAACCCAGCAGAGGAGGCAATGGTAGCAAAGCTGAAGCTGCAGCACACAAAATAGAAGATGATGGGGACCAAGTTCCATAATGCTAC
Source organism: Merluccius polli (assembly GCA_030340625.1). Taxonomy (NCBI): domain Eukaryota; kingdom Metazoa; phylum Chordata; class Actinopteri; order Gadiformes; family Merlucciidae; genus Merluccius; species Merluccius polli. The sequence continues at coordinate 4,981 of JAOPHQ010000644.1, forward strand.
CATAAAAAATCACAAACAGGCGGGAACACCCATTCGTTGTCTAAACGACTGTGATTAAAATGTCGAAGCTTAATTTTCATTACAAATAGGATGGAAAAGGGGCAATAGACACTATGAGACCAAACTTGCCAAAATGCAAACTTAGCTAGAAGCTAGTGCTAAACCAGTGACTGAACATGCTAAAGTTGTACCAGCTAGCGATCATAGCAGATAAGTGCTCCACTGATGGTAACATTTACCCCACTTCATTGACTGAAATATCAGTGCTATTTCATCAGCTTGATCTATAGTTTGCATTGCAAACGTGAACTCAAACATATGGGCATTAAATAACTTGTAAAATGATGCAATTGTGCCTGCCTACTAACATGCTAGGGGAGCAGCTATATGCCGCTAGCATAGGCTAGGACTACATAATGGATATGGGCATTAAAACCAGTGTTGGGTAGTAACGCGTTATTAGTAACGCCGTTACTTTTTTCAGTAACGCATTACGTAACGTGTTGTTTTTTAAAATTCAGTAACTCCGTTCCCGTTACCAAACGCTGCGTTACTCCGTTCCTTTTGGTGAGGTTTTACAACGGCATACAGTTCCCGATCAATAATGTTTAAGTCCGGCTTTAGGCCGGACTGTCCGGTTTTTCAATGCCCTGTCCGGCGTCCGGCGCGGACGCGTATTTGTCCTCCTTTTTGAGACAACCCCGCCGGTCACAGGTCCGCCCGCCGGTCATAGGTCTGTGGTGTGTTACGATCGCGCGCGCACGAGTTACTAACTGAGTTACTTTTTCACAAAGTAACTAGTAACTGTAACTAGTTACTATTTTTTAGTAACTAGCACAACACTGATTAAAACAGACCAGACCGACCGGACCGAATTGCTGCTTTGCGTCGTGGTCCAGTTCGCCCTGTCGGGGCCCATTTTCCCCATAATGACCGGCGTTCTATACATTATCCCTTACATAACATAGTCTGTCGAAATTGTTATTCCATTTTAAATCAAATAGGCTACAGACTCACATGATCAATCACTTTTCGGAGGCGGAGCTGATCCTCTGGGCGGTGCCCAAACGAATGTGACAGTTACGCGGGTTTGGCGCCTTGAAGGCGGATCCGCCTAGGAGTCTCCTGCTGTGTGGACTGACACCTTAGGAGCTTGCCCTGAGTGGACCTGGCGAATCACCCTGCTCTCTGCTCTCACCACCTTGATTGTGCTGTAGCTAAATTTAAGGAGGAGATTCCATCAGTGTTTAATTCAATGCCATATCCTAGAAAACATAGGAAACTAGCACCGTGGTACAACCAACAAACTTGTCAATTAAAACAAGAAACAAGGAAATCATAAAGGAAATGGCGCGCTTCGAATTTATTAGAAAATCGCTTAATCTGGCAATATAATAATATAATATAATATACTGTATATTTATTCAGAATCACAGTTTAAAGGACCTATATGTAGGATTGCTCCCTCTCTGGCCAAAACTGTTATAGCAACCACGTTGTAAATACTGTACAGCGTGGTACTCCCTCCCCCTCCCCCCCCCAGAGTAGCGGTTGCCAGATTCCCCGTTCCCGGATTACTCAACACAACACTGCGTCTACTAGAAGGAGCAACCATGACAAGTGTTTTACATACTGTTCTTTGCTTTTATTTAGGTAAAGAACATAGAATTGCCTCTGTGTATGAAGTGTGCTATACAAATACACTTGCCTTGCATAGATCCCTGATAATATTGACCAACTGCATCACCGTCACCGGGGCTTCATAGTAATGTGTCCGAATAGAGCAGCCCTCTCGGACACACACACATGTTACCGCTGTTTTATTATCATCCACACTTCCAGACCATCACCGGGGCTTCATAGTAATGTGTCCGAATAGAGCAGCCGTCGGACACACACGCAGGCTATTGCCGCTGTTTTATTATCATCCACACTCCCACACCGTCACCGGGGCTTCATAGTAATGTGTCCGAATAGAGCAGCCCTGTCGGACACACACGCCAGCTCTGACCGCTGTTTTATTATCATCCACACTGCAGTCGGTGTGCAGTAAATGGCCCTCAATGGTGTGAAATCCTTACATACAGTCATTGAGCAAACGATACTGACTTCGTGAAAACGCCCATGAGGCAACGACGCAATGATTCGCTTCAAACATGTTTTTCTAGCAAAAACTGAATAATGGCGATAAGCCAAATATAATTCTAAAGATATACTGCAATAGCTCACTCCAGTGGAAACATGGACCATTTTCATTACCCAACTAAAATATATTTGGTAGGCTAATAGTGCAATGTAAACATGTTCACGAATGCATTTAGTAACGTCAGACATTTCTGACCCGAAACATTTGTAGCTGCAGCCTTCCTTATACAAGCTGTGTCCCAATTCACGGGTTGCATGCTTCGAAGTACGCAGCCTTGCGGCCTTCGAAGGCTGCGTACTTCTGAGGGTCCTTCGAAGGCTGCATCAACCGTTGTTGCGTCACCAGCCGCATCACCAGCCGTCAGTTGGTAGTAACGTAGCCGTTGCCTGTCAGTTTGTCGTCAGTTGAAAAACAGACGGAAGGGTTGTAATAAAGCAAAAAATTATCATAATAATGATAATAATGAAGTATAACATATAATAGTGATAATCATAAACGTAGCTCTTTATTCAATCCAATCGTTTAACTAGAGTTTGCAGTTTTACAGTCTGGAAATAAAGCAGGGATAATAAAACTAATACATAAGTAATGAGTAAAAGTATAACTCGTAGTAAGTAAAAGTAATGAAATATAAACCCAATACTTATTACATTTAAATATAAATTCATCGCCGCTTGGTGTCACCATTATTCTTTTCCCGCCTCCGAACAGCGGCGCGCAAAGGATTTTGGGATATACGAGGCCGCGAAGGATAGTTGCGGTGCGTCCTCCAAAAGAGGGAAAAGAAGTGCGCATTTGAAGTACGCATTTGAAGGACCCTGCGAATTGGGACAGCCTTCGCGCAGCGTTGTGACATAAGCGGCCTTCGAATGCGTACTTCGAAGCATGCATCCCGTGAATTGGGACACAGCTACAGTAAATGGCTGCAGCTCAGCCTATCTGGCAACCCGGATGGCGACACAGTACTGACTTCGCGATTGGACACTAGGCAGAAGGTGGAGCAACAGACCAAAACACAAAATGTAAACAAAACAGTTTTCCTGGCACAGAAATATTGCGTTTGAAATTAAATATTCTGGCTGGACTACTATTATGTCTGACATAAATACTTGAAATTAACATGATTCCTCAATGTCTATTGACATATTAGGGTCATTTTATGATTACTTTGAGTACATTTCTTACATATAGCTCCTTTAAGTTTCGGGTTCTCTTCAGTTGATCTCACAGTTACACATCGATTACACATTGACCTCTGACAGTTACACATCGTAGGCCTAACTAAATCAATTCTCAATCGTTTACCTTTGTTCAAAGAATGTCACAAATCTACAGACTTGTATATCCCATAATATCCAAACAAAATTTCGATAGCATTTATATTTATTAAGAGTTTCACAGTTTAACTGATTCCTTTTCAGTTGACTTCACGTTGACGCTCGAGCGAGGGGACGTTCAGCAGTGTTGCCAGATTGGGCTGCTTTTTGAGGATCAGACAGTGTTGCCAGATAGGGCTACTTTTTGAGGACGTTCAGCAGTGTTATTACTACTTCAGTTACTTCTACTTCAGCTATTAGTATTACTAATTCAGCTACTACTACTTTCAGCTACTTCTACTATTTCAGCTTCTTCTACTACTTTCAGATTCTTCTACTATTTCAGCTTCTACTACTACTTTCAGATTCTTCTACTATTTCAGCTTCTACTACTACTTTCAGATTCTTCTACTATTTCAGCTTCTACTACTACTTTCAGATTCTTCTACTATTTCAGCTTCTACTACTACTTTCAGATTCTTCTACTATTTCAGCTTCTACTACTACTTTCAGCTTCTTCTACTATTTCAGCTTATACTACTACTTTCAGATTCTTCTACTATTTCAGCTTCTACTACTACTTTCAGATTCTTCTACTATTTCAGCTTCTACTACTACTTTCAGATTCTTCAGATCAATTCATTTCATATTTCTGCTTTGCGCTTATCATTCAGCTTCCAGCATTCACACGCGTTTTCTGCAGGAAATGCATTTTCTAGTTAATTATAAACTTTGTTCTCATTCTGTCCTAGGTTTTAACTATTTAATAATAAAAAAGGAAACATCACAAAAAACACTTAAGGTCATGAAAATTAATTGAGATTTAGCAATTCAATGACGCATCCACCTTATTTATTGAAAAGTATCGGTATCGATATCGGCGATACTGGCCCGTATTTACTTGGTATCGGATCGATACCAAAATATGCAGTATCGCACACCACTAGTTTGTATACTGCGCGCAACGTGGTTTCTGGTGCATGAAATACGTCACGACCAAACGTTAGCGATTGGTTAAGGCAGATCCAGAGTGGCACTGGGCAGAGCCAATAGGTTTTAAACTTCAACAGCACCCGCCTTCAAGTGAGACATCGTTTGTCTCTACAGCACTGCTAGACCTTTAGTATGAATGAAATGAGTACGAAGGTCTAGTTAGGACTAGGCTAGGAAAAACGACTTGGATACGAAATACGAACCAGAGAGCCGACAAACGGAGGAGAAAACTACCAGCAGACAAATGGACATGGAGACTAGGAGACCTGGAGGAGGTGCAGACTAGCGGAGACCTGGAGGAGGTGCAGCCCTTTAGTGTGGAGAAGGTGAGCAAATCTAACTCCTATGAGTATGGACATTAACTGCACAGGCTTATATATCTTTAGATGACATTGCAACGTTTTGTAATTAAGAAGACTTCATTTCCTTCAAATAGTTGGATTACAAATCCTCCTATTCTTATGCAGATGCTGTTTGCTATTAGGTGATACAAAAGTGGTGTTATTTGTCCTTTCAGACCAAAGTGATTGAACTGGCCCCTTACAGCATGGCTATCCAACCTCTGGTCTCCGCTGTGGTTGGGGATTTCACACAGCAGTAAGTTTGATGGCTATATAGTACAATCTTTATTTAGTCATGATGACATGACGTTGTGTTGTATTGTTGCTACTATTTTGAATGTTTCTCATGTAGTGTACTAATATTCAATACGTTTTGTCTTGCAGGCAAAAGGACAATCTGGTTGTGGGACTCCTTGACTTGCCGGTGTCGGCCCAGCTGGCCAGACTGTGCTCGACACTGGTCTGGTTCCTTGCCAAGGCTGTGGTGTTCCCAGTTTTGTTGAACGTCGAAAAATAACCTGGTTCTGTTGTGGTTGGATGGGCAGCTGTACATTATTATATATTTGTACTTTTTTATGATTTAATAGTGATGATAAATACTTTTAACCAGCACATTTATTTGTTCACTCATGCATGAGATGAATTGGCTTAAAATGTTCACAATGCATTTGGTACTTTTTTGTAAAGGGAGTTCTTTCATTTTATTTTGATTAATATAGTTGGAAGAATTACAGGTTTTATATGTGTACAACTGATGGGCCATATCAATATTGGTACTTTTACCAACATGTGGAACAGTAAGCAGATGTGTTTACTCATTTTTCATTGGTTCTCTCCTAGATCCCTGGCCAATGATATGACCTTGGCTGACTTTGACATCAGCAAGGAAGGTCTCCATGGCAGCTTTGGGGAGTCCCTACGGCAGGCTCTGGTTGGCGGCCTACAAGTCCAAGGGTGCAGGTGTGCCGACTGGGCCCTTTTCGATGCGCTCCTGACCCCCAACCTGGAGTCCGGCGACCCGCTGGTGTTGAAGGTGTTGTCCGGTCCGGTGTACGAACCTAAACTGGTTTTATTTTGTGCAAACCGACTGAACCGGCATTTGTCATTATGAGACATTCTAGCAAATACAAAAGTAGCTTAGATCCAACTTGTATTGTGTTAGTAATAAGCAATATGACAACGTGATTAACATAATATTATGTTTGTTGATAAACGGACTAACGGAGGCGCAGCACGGCGCAAGTTGTGTCTGTTGACGAGACGAAACATTGCTAAGTTAGTCTCAAAGAAAACTAAAACTGTGCCAATAAGGCAACATTTTGGATTTCACATCCATGGTCTGCAAGACAGCCCAAATCAGACACTTGGCCCAAATCAGATTATTTCAACAGTAAGATTTTTATAAATGCTGTTTTTTTCACCTGCGCGCGATCGTAATCCACCCCGGACATACGACCGACGGCGGGGGTGCGCGCGATCGTGACACACCCCATCCTACGACCGACGGGGGTGGGGTGCGCGCGATCGTAATCCACCCCTCATATACACAGAGACAAGGTTGATGAGCTGGATAGACCAAATCTCTGTCAGCAATTTATTGCTGGTAGTGAAACTCGCAAACACACCTTTGGCTTATTAGCCTAGTTATGATAGTTTGTGAGTGTAGTGATCCGACTCCAATACTCAGTGGTCAATACTCAAATTATTGTATAATGAATGGATATGAATGCATGATGTTGAGTCTACTTGTTGATGATGTTGATGAAATTTGTGACAACTGGGGTTGGAAATAGATCAGCTCTGCTTCTTCCATCCCCATTTCAAACCAAGGTGGTTGTTCTGTTTGGTGTTTTTGTTTGTTGTTGGTTGGTATTTGTTTCATCTGATTGGTTTGAAATAAACTATTTGAATTGAATTGAATATTTTCAGGATGTTGTTGAGTCTACTCGTCAGATTGATGGTACATTTTGTTTTAAGGACTTTTTTTTTTACTATAAAACATGACTATTAATTGTCAAGTTGTAAAAATATGTATCCTTTATTTTATCCAGGAGTTCTGATGAGAGTCCAGATACAGATGAGAAGAGTTATACAGATACAGGATTTTTTCTTTCAGGGAGTCCTGGAAAATGACAGATGAAAACAAACAAGGAATGATTATATATACATTTATGTAAATAAATCCGATTTTGTTGGGTCAACTTGTGTTGTGTTTATTGTGCTCATAGAACTGTGATTTTTTAGAACTGTTCACCAGCATAACTGGCATTGTAAAAACATGATCAGTTAGTTTACACAACTTGGTTAGGGCTTCATATTTTGATATTCATCCATATTGGGGATCTGGGAGGGTTGGAGGGAGGCGAAAGATAAGAACATGAGTAGACATTACATGCCCGAGACCCTATAAACTCATTTACGATTCTTGCAATTTCTAATAAATCATTGCCATTTTTTAGGCCCGGCGGCCAAACTGACAACCGGCGGCCCGGCAGAAACGCAGCTGACTGGCAGTGTGGAAGATAAGGTGAGCAAAGCTAACTTTTTATTTATTTTCACAACCAGGTGTGGCAAGTAGGTAACACATGCGGTGAGCTTCAGATTGATTTACAAATACATTAGGCCTAAAATATGGAAAATAATAATAAACACAATCTTTATCTAAAGGTTGTTTATATGGCATCACGTAACTTAAAACATTTTCTTCATGCTACTATTGATTCATAATTTGTTGTGTGCCAGCAGATGAGACCTGGGTCCCTATTGTTCTAATTTGTAGTTTATTTATGTTAGTTGATGGGTTGGTTGTTAGCTAAAAGGTTATTTGCCGAACCAGAGGATGGATGCTTCACATCCATGGTCTGCAAGGCGGTGTCCACTTGGCCCAAATCAGATCATTTCAACAGTAAGATTTTTATAAATGCTGTTTTTTCACCTGGTCCACACCCAGACAGTGGAAACACCCTGCTGCCCTCTGCAGCCCACTGCTCCTGCTGCCTCCACCAGGAGGAGGACCTGGACCTGGAAGAGCCTGGTGAGAAGGAAGCCCAAGGCTGCTCCACTGGAGGCTACCACCGCATCCACTCCCGGTCAGTTATTGAAAAATAGCCCTTAGGGATCACAAGTCAAGACAACATGTTTAAACGTGTTGCTTATTGAGAATTACTGTGTTGAAAAGGCTTTGGAATGATTGAAAACACAAGCAATTTCTAATGAATCCTTACTGTTTTGTAGGCAAGTCCACCAGTGAGAAGAGAGGCATGTGGTCCTCCTTCACCAGAGCCATGGCCAGGCCCTTCGCTGCCTGCAGAGGCAGCAGGAAGTAGATCATCAGGACAACCCTTAAAACCCTGCATTTACATCTTTCCATCTTTGTGGCTTCAAATGTACATAATGTATATATTGTATGTATATATGTATATTTATATGTATTAGGGTGTGTGTGTTATAAAAATCTAAATAAATGCAGGCAATTTATATTGGATAAATATATTGCAAATAAATGTAGGCAATTTCTGTTAAATATGTTCAAAATAAATGTAGTCCATTCATGCTAAATATATTCTCAATAAATGTAGTCCATTTATGCTAAATATATTCAAAATAAATGTAGGCAATTTATGATAAATATATTCAAAATAGATTTAGGCCATTTATGATAAATATATTCAAAATAAATTTAGGCCATTAATTATAAATATATTCAAAATAAATGTAGGCCATTCATGATATTCCCCAAAAATGTAGACAATTTCTGATAAATATATTCCAAATAAAGTTAGGCCATATATGACAAATATGGCAATTGATGGTGTGTGTGTGTGTGTGTGTTTTAGATATTCAAAATCCAAATAAATGTAGGAAATAGGTCATGTCTGATCTCTTTGTGTTTTTTTCTTCTCAGTTGGTAAAAGGCGTGTGTTAAAGTATGTGCTGTTCTGGTGGCAGACAAGACTATTGTTCCAGCTTTTAAACCTATTTGGAAAAGGTTTGCTGTCCCATCGCTCTCTAACATGGCTAATGTGCACATGACAAGATAAGATTAGACAATAGGAAACAAATCATTTTGAATTTTGTCTAATTTGATACAGATTAGAATTTGAGCTGACTATGAAAAGCTGAATGCCCAAAAACTGCGGTTTTGCAGTGTAATAGAGAGCCTAAGTTTATATGGTTATTTTAATGACAATCATGTCTTGATCAATCAGCTCAGTCTCCCCCACCTTTGCCTAGTTTCCTGCTGTGGAGGAGACTGTTCTCTTAAATCTGGTTTACGTCAGCCCCTCGGAGCTATGACAGTCAGATAACAAGAGTGAGTGGTGGCGCTAGTGCATCATGTAGATTCTTGAATGAACAGTCGCCCTGACCTCTGTGGTAGTGAAGACCTTTGAGCACCTCATGCTGACCCACCCCAAGGCCATCACAGACCCTCTCCTCCACCCACTGCAGTTCGCCTTCAGTGCCAACAGGTCTAGACCAGGGGTTCCCAAACGTTTCCATGGCAAAGGCCCCCAAAATAGCATACGTTCTGGCTGGGGCCCCCCATTTGCAACATGTCTTTAAAAACCCGTCGACAATACTACGTCAAATGTAAAAAAACAAAATAATTCTGAATATATTTCCTTACTTTTATGAATGCAAACATAATTAAATATGTATTTCAAATCTTTAATCATTACATTAGAATCAATATTTCTGTTTTCCATTGTAAGCATTGTTTGTCAGTTTAATTTAACAACCCTCATCTTCGCTCCAATTTGCTGAGGCCCCCCTGGCGGCCCCCACTTTGAAAACTACTGGTCTAGACGATGCAGTCCACATGGGACTCCACTTCATCCTCCAGCACCTAGACTCCCCCGGCACCTATGCTAGGATCCTGTTTATGGACTTGTGTGCCTGAGCTCACCTACAGGAGGATCACTAACTTCCTGACGGACAAGAAGCAGCATGTGCGGCTGGGCAAGCTTGTGAAGAAGAATGTTTCTGTTAGAATATTAGTATACTATTATATACGTATATATATATATATATATATGTTCTTATCCCCCTCCTTGCCAGACCTCTGTCTCTAACCCCCGCTGTTCTTGAGGGATTGATCAGGAAGCAATTGAGGTGTTGGGACTAGCATTAAATGGCCTGTCAATCAAACAACAGATCCTCCACAGACCAACTGGTCTGTGTGCCTTTTAGCTATTACTAATTCCTGCAAGTTAATATGGTTTCACCTTCATTGTGTTCTTACGTCACTCCCTGCCAGACCGCTGTCTCTAAGCCCTCACTCCCTTTTGTGTATTATAGCCTAGAGATGTGTTTACAGGTAACAATGGGAGGGCCGCCCTTGACAGGAGTTGAGTTTGAGTCAGCCCTGAAGGACTGCGCTGGTGATTGGGGTATCCTGCGTGAGCCCGTGAATAAAGGATTGAACGTTATGTCTTTACTCCGTGGCCTGTTTGAAACAAAGGACTATGAAACTAGACCTGGAAACTGCACCTTGGTTTTTGAGAATCTTTATTACCTGTCTCTAGCACTGGAGTCCCACAAGTGTGCTCTGTCCTCCACTCTTCTACACCGACAGCTGCACCTCTAGCCACCCTTCTGTCAAACTCCTGGAGTATGCGGATTACACAACCCTCATTGGATTAATCTGCAATGGGGATGAGTCCGGCTACAGAGAGGAAGTTGAAGACCTGGCTTCCTGGTGCAGCCAGAACAACTTGGAGTTGAACGCTCTGAAAAACTGTAGAGATGGTAACAGACTTCAGGAGGAGCCCAGCCCCTGGTTAACACTGTGGAGTCATTCCTGGGATTCCTGGGGACAATAATCTCACAGGACCTCAGGCTGCTGGGAACCTCACCTCCACCATCAAGAAGGCCCAGCAGAAGATGTTGTGCGTCCACTGAAGAAATTCAACCTGCGAAGGCAGACTGCAGCGGCTCAATCAGCCGAGAAGGTCATCGGCTGCAACCTGCAGTCTCTCCTGGACCTGTACCACTCCAGGACCAGGAAGAGAGCAGGATAGATCACCGCTGATCCTTCCCATCCCGGTCACCAACTCTTCCAAAGACTTCTTCCAAAAGGCAAAAGGTTCCGGTCTATCAAGACCAAAACCTCAAGCCACCTGAACAGTTTCTTCCCGATGGCAGTGGGGCTCACAAACAAGCCCCCTGCCTCTCACTGACTCTGGGACTTCCACTCCCTCCCACCCCACCCTGTCACACACACACACAAACACAAACACAGACACACACCTCCCACCAGTCTCTGCCACCCACAGGTAACCAAAGGCAGAGACCAGTAGACAGAGTGAGAGAGTCATCACACTATATTGTGACACCACATACAGTAAGTAACTGTTTTATGCACAATTACCTTTACAGTGAGGGAGAGAAGGACAGACAGAGAGATATAGACTTGTTGAATGTAATATATATATACTGTATATATATATATATATATATATAGAGAGAGAGAGAGAGAGAGAGAGAGAGAGAGAGAGAGAGCTTCCTGTGCATCAGCCTGTATTTCAGAATCCTTGCCCAGACTTGATATTATATTACAGAGTTTATATGAGTGCACAGTGGGGGGTCCTGCTGCCAGCTCAGTGCCATGATATTGTTTGTTTTCGTAATCCCAAGAAATTCATATATTTACCAGCACCGCCGATTATTTTTGCAAATGTCAGAGGCAAGAGTTAAGATGATTTCACAATCCAACGGCTTCGGCATGCAATTCTAATACCAGGCAAATAGTTTGGGCTGTTCACTTTTTTTCAAAAGGAAATCCACTAGCACGAAGATAAGCAATATGAGAGAGGGGATGTCGGGTTACACACTTGTCTTGACTATGCTTTCAGAGTGGCTTACGATTTAAGGAGTAGGCTTACTCCTGCTGGGTTTTTTTGCACTGGCGGTGCCAGTTTCTGATAGTGTGACCCGCCGAGAGGCCTGGAAAAGGATGCTTCGCATGTATACGCCTACGGATAGTGGAGTGAGAGATGGAGGTACTTCTGTTTCTGTTACATCAAAAAATCTTCTCCTCGTCTTCTTCTTCTTCTTGCCCCAGGGCCTGTGAACTGAAGTACGCATCTCATGTAGTGGGCGTGGGAAGTAAGAGACCGGAAGCTCTAATGTTTCGGTAGTAGGCGGGACCAGACCTATCCAGATGCTATCCATCCAATCGTACTCCTGTTCCTCCTGACTAGTCTGTAGCCTAATCGTGGGGGGGGAGCTGACGGTGATGCACACAGGAACTGGATCCTGCAGGAGTATGTAGCTGGTGTTACTGGAGCCTTGTGTGTGTGTGTGTGTGTGTGTGTGTGTGTGTGTGTGTGTGTGTGTGTGTGTGTGTGTGCGTGTGTGTGTGTGTGTGTCGACTGTCAACACAGACTAACAGGAGGTAGTGTCTGATGTGCGTATAAAAATATATAAACATATACAAAATAAATAAACAACAGAATCGGTTAAGATTCATTCATTCGTAGCCAATACGAAACATGCAGGGGAAAAATGAGATAACAAACAATTTATTTTCCATCGATAATAAAGACACAGGCTCACTATAGCCTATTTTATTTCAGATGCCTCTCGCCTCTTAAAGGTGCGCTATGCAACTCGGTTATTCCTCCGCTGTTTCTGGGTTTTCGCCGGAATTGGGCTCGCATTTCTCACTATAGAGCTCCCCCTGCAGCTTCGGAATAGGCCTACAACACTGTCGTAAAAAACTCATTGACGATGCCCCCCACCCCCCACTTCGATAAATAAATAGTAATACACAACGAGAACCTGGATTCGGACCGCAAACAAACATGTGTGGTAGCAAGTCACTGCTAGGATAAACCCTCACTAGCTAGCAAGCTAGCCATGAAGCAACCAAGCTAAACACATACAGGGCTCACAATAAAACGGTCGAGCAAAACACATCGTTCAACAGACTCTCAAACCACATTACAAAAACGAAGTTCACCCAAGGGTAGGCTACTTACAATTTCAGCAGCAAGACAGCCAAGTCGGCGTCCGTTTTGCATTCTTCCGAGTCTCTCAGTTGACGCCATTCCGCATAAGCTCGCCCTATGTTCACTCGTGTCTGGTTTCTTTGTTTATCATAATCCTTTCTCTTATTCTTCGATTCCTCCGACCTTCCCCTCTTGGGTCTTGATGGATCCATAGTGGATTTGTCGATTGATCCAGAATTGCCTTGCAACTGACTCTTTATATTCAGCCGGACCCATGTTTGGCACCCCCGCCCAGGTCTACCGTAAAGCAGTGAAACTACAATCTGACTACATTTTCGATGCGCGATTGGATACTTCCGCTGCGTCATATCCGTAAGTGGCCGGGACGGCCACATGAAGTTGCATGTTCTGTTTTTCCGCGGGGACCCAACAGGGGGAGATGAAACACCCACCAACCAACCCAGAAAGTGTTGTAGAACGATCAGAACGACTCTCAACCTGCATGGTTAAGGTTATTTTTGATAAACGAGTTGCATAGTGCTTCTTTAACCGCCTCACGCCTCGGCCTCGCTATGAATGACACAGTGACGCAAGAAGCGCACGTTCACGTCGTCACGTCGGCGTCCGTCGCAGCCTTTCAGCTCGCGGCGGCAGCGCCTATTGTGCGTCAAGGTGGAAGCACAATAGGCGCAATTGTGCGTCAATGCAGGCCCTGCGCACATCACATTCAACATACATGCCTTAGAGGTTCATCAGTGATGGAGTATACTGTATATATAGCCTATATCCTATATATATATATATATATATATATACTGTATATATATATATATATATATATATATATATATATATATATATATATATATATATGATATATATATATATATATTTTCATTTGAATATAGGTCTACAACAACCGTTTAAAATGCAAAAACAAAAAATATAAAATGTTAAAAATAAAAAAAAATAAAACCACTTCACGAAACAAACACCTGTAAGACATTAACAAATCATCGCAACAATTATTTTTTTTAATTTATATTTTTATTAAAGACAAGCAGGTTAACAGACAGGCCTACAGATTTACAAATACTTTGTCTTTCTTCCCGCCCCCCCCCCCCCCCCCCCCCCCCCTCATCCCACCCATACCCCAAACTGCCTATACAAAGTAAATAATCTGCAACAAAAAAAAAAAAAGAATAATAATCGTAACAATTTAAATTAAAACTACCACAAGTGAACTAGTTTTAAACACATGCCCAACTTCATCCCTCGTTCATTTCCGGGATCACTCGTGTGAAGTCGGGCTGGCCCAGCGCGCGAGGGGGCAGAGCTCCGTGTCGCGTGTGTGTGTGAGTGTGTGTACGTGTATGTGAGTGAGTGTCTGTGTGTGTGTGTGTGTGTGTGTGAGTCAGTGTGTGTATGTGAGTGCCAAACAGGCATTATTCATTACAGCGGACGTTGGCTACACCTGAGCGTCGGCGACAGCACCGAGTAAACACAAAGCGCGCAGGTGAGTTTTTACCGTAAAAACTTAAGCGTTAAGCTCCGCGTCTGCTGCGTTTATTTCGGCTTCGGTGCGGATCGAAACCGACGCTCATCTCCTGGAGAAAAGTTTGAGCTGTCTGAAAAAGTTGATGCAACTTGGTGGCATATCCTGGCTGTGACGTAGTAGGACTAACTCTGCAGCGTTGTATTTTTATACTGACGTTTTTTCGGCTCTGTGTAATAAGACGAATTACTGAAGATCTGCCCGATTTTTTTATTCGTCTTATTTTATTTCTCTCTCTCTGTCTCTCTCTCTCTCTCTCTCTCTCCCCCCCCCCCCTCCAGATCACTTTGAGGAGGCATGCCGTACCATTAGAAACACATTAGACGCACTCTTGTTCACTTTGAGCGGAGCACAAAGTGTGTGCGTCGTCCGCTTCCTCCGAGGAGTGCGTTCACCCAACACGCGTCGACGTGCTCGCAGACAGACAGACACAGAGAGAAAGAGAAAGAGAGAGAGAGAGACAGACAGACAGACAGACAGAGAGAGGCTGCCCAAAGGCAATCATGGCGACCGGCGGCTTCAAACCCAACGCCACGACGGACTTCCTGGAGGAATGGAAAGCCAAGCGGGAGAAGATGCGCGCCAAGATGCTGGGCGACATCGCCGCGGCCACGGGCGCGTGCGCAGGTAACGCGGCCGCCGCCACAGGTGCGCCCTCAGGTGCACCCATGGGTGTCGCCAACACCAACACAAACGGCAATAAAAGCGGCCCCAGCGCCGAGCTGCACCACCACAACAACAATAATAATGGCAACCCTGGGTCGTCCTGCCCGCCCATAGCGAGGTCGCAGTCGTCGTCGGCCTTGAAGAAAGGTCCCGAGGAGGAGGGTCACCCAGCAGGGGGTCACCTGAAGAAGTCCCAGGAGAAGGAGAGGGAGAAGGAGAAGTGCGCGCCGTGCGCTCCGTGCGCGTCGCTGGACTCCAGCCCCTCCGCGGGCCTGGACAGCGACCCCATGGAGAGCCCGTCGCCCGCCAAGGGCAAAGAGAAGAGGGGCGCGGGCCCCAGCGCTAGGAAGGGCAAGGGCCAGATAGAGAAGAGAAAGCTGCGGGAGAAGCGCCGGTCGACGGGTGTTGTCAGTTTGCCGTCCAACGAGGTGAGTCACTGTTTGTCTGTTTGCCAAACACCTGTGTGTGTGTGTGTGTGTGTGTGTGTGTGTGTGTGTGTGTGTGTGTGTGTGTTGGTGGGCGCGTATCACAGCCGTGGATCACCCACAAATATACCTGAAGTGACTTTCTTGTGACATATCAGCATCTGTTCAAATCCTGTACACACACACACACACACACACACACACACACACACACACACACACACACACACACACACACACACACACACACACACACACACACACACACACACACACACACACGTGTGTATATATATATGTGTGTGTGTGTGTGTGTGTGTGTGTGTGTATTATACACAGACACAGACAGACAAAAAAAGTATGTGTGCGAGATATTCTTTATCAAGTCACAGTCATGGGGAAATGCCTTGAGATAAAATCCAGGCAGATCATAATATAAAAATGGGATTAAACCAATGTATGACCATGCAGTTATTTATGTGATCACAATCGCGTTTGGAGGTAGTCCTAAAACTTTAGCAAACCACTAAACCCCCTGCAGAGCGGTTGTGGTCAAACTCCACATCTTGCACTTTGACCAGGGTCTCGCTTGGCGCTCTGCATCGTGTCATTATGCACTCAACAGGCCGTAGCTAATGCTAAGGTTTCGCTACTTTGAGTTGTTGTTGCTGATCATGGCCATGGGCAACTGATTACCATCAGCTAGTGGGACGAGAGAGAGAGAGAGAGAATTTATCTTGTGGTTAAATCTCTCAGAAGATTCCCATCTGAATGCTGCATGTATTTCCAGAGCAATATAAACTAGGGCCTCATACAGGCCTATGTGCATTTTACCTTGCGGTAGAGGGTCCATTTTCAATAACGGCCAGAATCAACAACAATCTTATGCCCCTATTGATTATGTTGAATATCTCCTATATGTCCAAACTTTCTTGATTTATGGATATACATTAACAGCCACTCAAGGCCTCATGCCGCTTTTAATTCCTCATCTCATCTTCATCCACATTTCCTGACTCGAGTCGGAACCGCCGAGTGGAGAGTAACTGAACACCCAAACAGTTGACACAGCAGAAGTCCACTCGGGGAGCACAAAAGCTCTTAATCCCAGTTCAATAGCGCATGGAAGCAGCTGCTTTCTTTGTCTCCTCTCTCAGTGCCAAATCCGGCAATGGCCCGCGTCCATCGTTTTATACACGATCAACGACGCCTGGAAGCAAGATGTTAATGCGAGGCCTTCGAGGGGGAGGGAAATTCAGCATTTTCTCACTTGGACAGTGCAGTGTAGTACTGCATAGGGGACAACTGTACTGCACGGACTGTCTTTGTTACCCCAGGGTTGGGAGTCGAGAGGCGAGGATGGATGCGCTAGGATTGTGTCCACGCTGGTTCTTTTGGGGAGCACAAAAGAGCTGTCAAGGGAGATTTCAGCACAAAACTCGCGGGAAACCGAGACTATTGAACGATGCCGCTGTAATGACGTGATTAACAGGCCGGTGCTTAACCCGAGCAAACACTTGTTTGCAACTGATGGTTGAAGGTCACCGTCAACCACCAACATGCACCATACCATGTGTCCCGAGGAACACAGACACATTGTAGGGCTACTGTGTTGGTGGATGATGGTGACCTTTGACCCCCCCCCCCCCCAAGACATGCTTATGTAACTAAAGTGTGGTGTGTGTGTGTGAGCATGTCTGTCCATGCTTGAGTGGTTGCTTTCCACAGGGTCTGGACATGATTAACTTGCAGATCTCTCTCTGGTGTGTGTGTGTGTGTGTGTGGGTGTGTGTGTGTGTGGTGTGTGTGTGTGTGTGTGTGTGTGTGTGTGTGTGTGTGTGTGTGTGTGTGTGGTGTGTGTGTGGTGTGTGTGCATGCGCATGTATGTGCACATAACTCTGGTGAGTTTACGAGCTCTTGACTGCGGAGCATGAACGTTGATGTGGAGGACTGGTTTTTATGGATCAAGGCTATGTCTCCAGTGTGCTGACAACACGGAAGGGGCCCCTCGAGTGGGGCCCCCGCTACTATTTGTCGGCACAGTACCCTAAAACGCTTTGACACCCTACACATAATAACGCAATTACCGGCAATTGGGCACACCAGGGGATCGCAAAGCAGTCCATCCAGTCGAAATACCACATCTCCAAAGGACTGTTTTGTTCAGTGTAGGGACTGTTTGCGTTTATGGTTATGTGGTTCTGGCAAAAGTGGAATGGCAAGGTGTTGGCTTCTGTGTGCGAGTTTCTGTGTTTGTGTTTTAGTTTCTGCTCACTCTAACTCAGTTGCGTGTGTGCGTGACCTTTTTAATCCCCTCACAGGTCAATGTGGTCAGAATAATTGCACTTGCCACTGAGAATTTGAAGGTCTATATGTAAATCAATCCACTCTATGGCATGAATTTGCCAACTGCAAATCACATTTTTGACCTGGCGGTTTTGTCGTAAGCTTCGAGTGTTGCATCACTGGGTGCCAAAGTGTCCTCCTTTTTTTCATAATAAAATGGTAATGATGCAGTGAGATGTTTCACCAGACCTGTTGAAACGGTGATGCTCATGTCATATGAGACAATACCGGTCTGGTGATCAAACCATCATAACCATCTCTCCTGGTTTCACTAAAAAAATGTTACCAATATAATTTGTCGAAATGACGGTGGCTCTCCTGTGTGTGTGTGTGTGTGTTGATAGCTGGTTAATCCTGGGTGCCATGATCGCTCATGCATCACAGGTGTGCAGCCCCTCCCAGCCCCAGAGGTCTAATCAGTCGGACACCAGGGCCACGTGAGGCTGTAAACCAGCTATCAACAACACACTCCACAAAGTTCATCACAAAGTACTTCACCAAATGGCAACACAAAAACCACAGTGCTATATTGCCATTGTTTACACACACTAAATACTCTTCGGCAGAATCGGTACAAGGAAGTAATTTTGTCAAATCATTTCAACCGGCTATGAGCTAATGGCTGTTGTTTGACATTCCACCAGAAAGGAATGAAGAATGAAAATCTGCATAGGCTGGAGTAGAGTTTCACTTGCTGTTAAAACTCTTTCCAAACAAGGTCATAAAATGGTGGCAGAACAACACTGGGGTTTTTATCAGCGGCTTAGGTAAGCGGCAAGTTATTTAGGCGTGGTTGGGGTTGTACTCTCTCTTTTCCTCTTCAGTTGTGGGTTGAACAACAGGAATGTTAAACTCTTTAATTGAGCCGAGTGCGTCTCGAGAAAAAACGGCCCTTTTGCCAGGGCGCTCAGGAGCAGCGACGACAAGAGTTTCCCAGGAACATTTTGCTTGCTTTGAGCTATTGGAGTGAACCCAAGATGGTCAACGAGGGCCACTGTCACTGAAAAGCTTTAGGTCGGCGATGAAAACCGACCCAAGCCCTCGACGGAGCTATTCTGTGAAACTTGGTGGAAATCCAGCATGGAAGGATGGAGAGAGGGAGGGGAGGGGAGGGGTGGGGAGGGAGGGGTGGGAGGAAGGAATGTGGAAGTGCTGTTTGTCTGGCCTCCCTCCACCACATCCAGTAGTTAACTGTTTGAGGGCCCCTTTATGCAGTCCCAGGGGTCTCTCAGCACCTCGTAAAAACCAGCCAGCACCCACATAATGGAGCGTGGCACGTGGTTTGGTTCAGTTACCCCCGCCCTCTTCATATTATTATGTAAACATTCGCCCCCCCCCCCCCCCACCACCACCACCACCACCTCGACCACCAACACCGACAGCATCTGTTCCACCATCGTCATCACCACCACTGCTTCTAACTAGGTGAGCGTCAGTGGAATGCCATGTTGTCATGGCAATGCAAACTCTGGCTACATATTTTGTAGTCATGTTCCAATTAGGGCTGGGCGATGCGGCCAAAATCCTCGATTCTGATATAGGTCATATCGTCATATATACTGCTCTGTGATTTAAATACTTAAAATCTAAGACCATATCTTGTCTTGTATCACAATATTTATATAATATTGATATATTGCCCAGCCCTAGCGCCAACCATATCATATATTTCTATTATTTTGGCATATTTTATGATGTTTAGAAAGTTCTGTCCAACATTTTTCAACTTGAAGTCAACTTGAACAGATACTAACTCTTTTTGTTATGGTCTGTCCTCAGCTGCACTGAGTTAGGGGAACTGTTGTGTGTACACACACACACACACACACACACACACACACACACACACACACACACACACACACACACACACACACACACACACACACACTGTTGAGCGTTCAAGAGAACCTGCTCGGCTGTTGATCATTACCAAACTGAACCCCCCCCCCCCCCCCCCCCCCCAAAAAAAAAAAAGTGCCCGCAGAGTCATGCAAGACCTGTGTTGCACTGAGTGACGATGCATCTCGTACGAGGGAGAAAAAATCAGCAAGCCCTCCGCTCCCTCAGATTTCTTGGTCCCAAACAAGGCCTTTCGTCATTTTTGGTCTATGAATTGTAATAAATAATGGAAAACGGTTGTTTTTAAGTTACCAGAGCCCAAAGGGACGTCTGAAGTTTGATTGATTTTGTTCTGACTGGCAGCCAAGAGAGAAGAAACAGAAGTATTCACTGTTGTGTGACCTGAAATCTCGGTCCGCAACACCCTCAGCATGACCAAGTTAGGTGTTTTTCACACGCGTGCGTTCACTTGAGACGCTGCTAAGCCAATCAGCTCTCAACCAATCCTGCAAGGTGTGATTATCATTAGAGCTGGAAGGTTACCTGCTGCCTGGGATCCAGCACAGGAGACCAGTGAAGGTCCAGGTCTCCAGCTAGACCAGGTTAGCACCACTCAAGGGCGTCACCAGCTTTTTGAAAGTGGGGGGGGACATATTTTGTCGGGGGGTTTGGGGGTCCTCCCCCAGAAAAAAATTGAAAGAAATAGCATTCTGGTGAATTTTACCATGTTTTCAGATTTAAAATGATCTCCCTCTTTCATTGATTTTCCTTGGAGCTGGCATGGTCTGCAATTACTGACTACTATTATGTTCTGGTGTAATACACAGTAGTGTTGCACGGTGCACCAATACTTCAAAAGTACCGCGATTCTCGGGGGGGGGGGGGGGGGGGCGCGCGATCATAACACACCCCGGACCGACGACCGACGGGGCGGGTGGCGATTGTAACACACCCGCCTCCGGTTAGGACAAATTACTTTAAAAAAAAATATATTATGACAGTCCTGGGCCGGCCCAAAGATGTGCCCTGGCTGCGGCGCCAGTGTGTTTTGCACTTCACACTGCCGCCGCAGCGCCGCGGAAAAGCACAACAATGTTATTCGAGTGTTTCTCCTTGTCCAGGAAAAGTATCAAAATCGCAATTCTCAACTTGGTATCGGTATAGTGACAACACAAATACACAGAGGACTGAAGTGACTGTGTTCAGCGTTCAATCTGTGTTTCTGAAGTCTATCGCTGTCGTTGATCCGACTCTCAACATAGGCTTGCTTCGGTGCGTGTTTTGAATGCGTGCGTGATGCTGCTTTGTGTGTTAACAAGAACAGGAAAACGTGGAGTGGATTTCTATTTATATGGGTATTCCCCCTACTGATAAAGTGGAACGGATTTGATTGTGAAGCAATGGAGAGAGCGCTGGACTAGTAGACCAGTCATGCAGTAATATTTTTGAGGGCAAATGTGGGGGGGTCCAAACGACTTTTTTGCAAGGGTGGGGGGGACGTGTCCCCCCCCAATTATATTATGGTGACGCCCATGGCACCACTTATGCTTCAGAACCCCCTGGAAGGTCTTGCTCCTTCCACAAATAATTGTATCTCATCGTTTTTCCTCAGCAACAAATTAAAGTGTTAAAGTAAGTTTGTGATCTATCATTTTGTTCTCTGATCCCAGAGAATCATGCCAGGCCCTTGTTTCCAATGAACTGTTTAGACATTTAGCAGATGCTTTTATCCAAAGCAACTTGCAGAAGTTTTAGATGCATGTTTTTGAGGAGCAGGTAGTTAGGGGTTAGACATCTTGCTCAAGGATGCCTAGTATAAAGGTTATGCTGCAGACATTGGGGATTTCCAGATGTTTCCATGTAAACAAGTCTTTCTACTTCCTTTCCGACAGCAGATGCAAGTCCAGTATTTTATCGCTGTTGTACTTCCCTTTGCCCTAATATGCCCTATTCATTATCAGCCATGACGCCAGAAACACAAGCCCTGACTTTTAATGTCAAGGTGGTGATGGCACATATGATAAATAAGTCACTAATAAATACAAACATTTAGATAATTAATGATTTATGAGTTTAATAATTATAATTATTTTGTTTAGCTTTTATCTAAGGCGACTTGGAGTGACATTTTAGATGCAGGTCATTAAGGAGTAGGTAGGGGTTAGGCATGAGGGATCGAAAACCTTACTTACTAATATAAGGTTGCTAAAATTGCTAATCCTATGATTAATAATAAGTGTACCAAGTACTGTATACAAGTGTACCTTTTTCAGGCACCCCAAGGCACCAAAGTCCCACTATGGCCTGCGTACAAACCAAGGCAATCTATGTCCAGCTGTTTCTGAGAGGAGAACATCTCCCAACAATGTAACAACTTCCTGTAATTGGCTGCTGTCTTACATGCACACGCACACACACTCTTCTGCAGGGGCTGAATCATCCGGGGAAAAGCAAGCCGATCACCAGACAGTGTCTGATCCTGCTCCCCCCCTGTTTGTGTGTGTGTGTGTGTGTGTGTGTGTGTGTGTGTGTGTGTGTGTGTGTGTGTGTGTGTGTGTGTGTGTGTGTGTGTGTGTGTGTGTGTGTGTGTGTGTGTGTGTGTGTGTGTGTGTGTGTGTGTGTGCGCGCGCGTGCGCACCTGTGTGTTTGTGATTCAGTTTGTTAGACATTCCTGTCTGTTTGGTGACCACTGCTGGGAATGTGTGAGTCGGACCCTAATCAGGCCACTCTGCGTGATTAGGCATTCAGGAGCCTTGCCTGTTTGTATTCATTAAAGTAGAATGAAGCATATCTCTCCACTCTTTCCATCTTTCTCGCTCACCCTCTACCCCCCCCCCCCCTCTTTCCCACTATCTCTATTTTTGCACTCTCATCCCATGCTGAGACCATTTCCATTCATGCCGTGTTTGATATTTTATTTCCAGCTAGTCGGCCTATTTAAAAGTAAGCAGGGGTTCAAATAGGTCAACAAACTTTGAGTAACACGTCTAACTATGGAAGAAGTTGCTGCTTTTGAAAGTAAAACATGACACGAAGTAAGACAACAGTATGAAATTTACTTTTTTTTAATTTATTTATTTTTTTTTATAAACTTTATTCCGTACCATTAAAAGAGAAAACAAAGAACAAAAAAAAATAAATAATAATAATAACATATGAAATTTACTCAAAGCTATGTATGTGTACACCCACTACAAAATACTTTATTGAATGAAATGAATGTCATCCGTCTAATATAAAGGGGGGGGATAGCTATGGCGTTCAACTCCCTACCAAAAAGTTACTAGGTTTGATCCCCCCATGTCTGTAGGCATCCTTGAGCAAGATGGCACTGACCCCTACCTACTCCTCAATGACCTGAATCTGTTTTCACTGTCAGTTGCTTTGGATAAACAACATGGCTATCGGTCAGAACGGCCTTATCTATACCCATAAACAAACAGTGTCATGACGTGTCCCGTGTTTACAACAGAGGCCACTAACAGATCCATATCATAGCACAAAAAAGTATGTATTTATTTTCTATATATATATATATATATATATATATATATATATATATATATATATTATTTTTTTTTTCTTACTCTTGGCCTCCCTGTCTGTATTTTCAAAGATTTTGTATATAAATTGTCTTATTTGTCTTTCTGTCTCTTTGTGCTGATAAGTTGAGCAGCTTGTATAATGGTGGTAGAAATGAATGGACCCTGGGGCCAACAAAGAATATAAAGTAACCATTCCAAATGCAGCTTCAGTGGTGTTCTGGTATTCTGGTCATATGTGTGTGTGTGCCTTGGAAGAAGTTACTGGGTGTTTTATCAAAGCACGTCAGTGTGAAGGCAGAGGGCAACCAATAATTAACTCATCTATATTCTCCCTCCAGCCCGGCTGTAATATTTGGTTCATTGGCAAGTTTAGCGAAAGAAAAAATGGAAGCTGGTGCAGGGATTTCTTTTTCAACCTCCTTTTGACATCTGCTGTCGTGGAATATATGAATACAACACATAAAATATATACGCTTCTAGTAATTAAATAAGCATTTGTATAAAGACTCTCTGCACCTAGAAATAGCTCCCTTCCTCTCCCCAATTGGAAGGTGTTAAATTAGTTAACATTCACATTGTCACTGTAGCCATGAAGTCTGGTACTGAGACCATGCCAATCTCCTCACTTCTTTATTGTGTAGATCCCTTTAGTTGTATAGCGTCCTCGCAGACATGTCAACTTCCCCCCCATAGTGTATTGCAAATTAACTTGTCCTTTCCCACCATGGCTGGCCACAGCCTTGGCCAACACTTGACTCTCCACGATGGTCACTCCCCTGACCTTTGTTTGCGCTGTTGTTACTGCCCACAATGTGAAAGTTTCCCTACTAGAATCATGTACACCCATTGTCTCATTGAAGATGCTTGGTTAATGCTCCAATGTGTCTTCCCTTGATCATGCATTAATTAAATCAAATACTTTGATATCAAGAAGTGTCCTAAAAGAAATGATTCTTCATCTGCAAAATGTGAATATTAACGCTGTCGCGATTCATCGATTTTAGTAGATTGACAGAAAATGAATGAATGAATAATACATTTTTCAATTCATCAAAATTAATGAATGATGGAAAATGAATAAATAGAAAGTACATTTTTAGTTGAATTTGTATTTATTAATTTGTCAAGCTTCTAATAGCTTCATCTCAATAGGCTCTGGTTACTTGCCATTGTTCGTAACATTTAATAGATAATACATTTATTAATGGACAGCCGAGCCAATATTATCCCAGCCAAGTTCAACACAGATGATTCTCATGTTGTACCTATTGAGGGTTGTGGACATAATATGACGTATTATATAGTACTGCAGGCCTTGTGGTGATATAAAGTCATGTCATCATAATTCTTTGTTTCTTCTCCCCATCACACAAAACAGCCAGAGTTTTGTTAGATGTTCCCGATTTGGTTCAAACCAGCATTCCTTTGTTTGCTTTTCACCAGTGTTTAATTACCCCTTTGACTCATTACTATGTCATGTTGGCAACTCACTCACTCACTCTCACTCTCTCCCTCGCTTTTTTGCTTTCTCACCCGGTTTTCCCCTCTGTCTTGCCAGTGGTCAAGTGTTATGAGGCTAACAAAGTAGGGAAACCAAAAGAGGGTGAAAGGTCAGTATATACTGGAGGAGGATGTGATGTCACAGTCTCCCTATCCAAGAGTCGTCTGCCTTATGTACGGCCGAAAGGTCACGCCATCGAGTTCAAGCAGTCCTCTGCCCGCCATTTTCAACATGGTCGATGGAAAGACAAAAAAGAAAAGTGCTTCTCTCTGAAATGCCCAAACTTACCAGAGAATAGACTTGATACTGAACTCGATATCAGTGTCCCTCACAGTCAGACCAGTGTTTAATTACCCCAATTGCTTCATAACTATGCCATGTTGGCAAGGTAAGACGCCTCCTCTGAATGCCTCATCACATTGTGTTTTTAAAATGGGTAGACAAAACAAAGCTATTGTCATGACATGAAAATCTCAACCTAGCATGACATTGCTGTCTGAATAGGGAAAAACAGGACACAAACGTGCGGCAGTACAACAACAACAACGACAACAACAATGATAGCCGGCTTGATGGCATCTGAACAGTGCCTTCCATCCCCACGGGGGATTGCTAGGGTCGTTGGGGTTGTTATAGGAGGGTATATTTTTGTTTGTTGTTAATAGGCACCTAGTTTGACCTCCTAAGTTTCAAACAACGCTTGAAATAAGTGCTTTGCTTGTTGTTGGTTTAAGGTTGCCATGTCCTTCCAATCCACTTCGATCCACACCCCCTCCAGACGACTCGTAATTAATTAACTTGTCTGTATTCCACTCCTGGCTCGGCTGAAATATTTAGTGAATGACGATCATGTCTTCAACATCTAATTTATGTGTACAGCACTCACGACTCGTTCAATGGAAAATGCCCCAGAAATTGTTGAAGGGCAAAACTCCCCAATGCCAACAACCCGAAAGAAGGGGTGCTCTTATTTTCAAATGCCTCAGGGAAACAACAGACTTTTGTGAACATGTAACTGAAAAGAAGAGGCAGTGGTTCTCTTATTTTGAAATGTCTGTTAAAGCAACTGACTTATTACAGAAAAAAACAGACTTTCATTACAACAGTTAGACTGAGGTGCAAGACGGAGCATATCATTTGCGACATGTGCTCCCCGTCCCGGGGGGTTTCCTCCACGCCGCCCTCTAATTTAGCGTCGGCCAAGCTGTAAACTGCCCGGTGACCTAATCAAAGCTACAGAATATTCGAGGCCCCTGGGAGACACTCTGTTTTTGTAAAACGCGCCGTCGTCTGCATGCATACTAATGCTTGTTATCTCCCCTGAGATGGCTGCTTCTCCCCCTTTTTAAACATTCCTCCCTCAGTTCAGCTAGCATCATTGACATTTTATTTATTTATTTTTATGTTTCTTTGCCCTCACAGAAATGCGGTCGGTGAGTGTCAAACATCACAAACAACTTCAAAGAAAGCAGAACAAACGGATACGCTCAAAATCAAACGGCAAAGAAACAAAATGCCAGGCACTTGCCATCTTCTGTATTCCAGATGAAAACAGATGCACATTGTTGAAGCCTCTCATTTTCTTCTATTGTACATGTTCAGCCTCTGCCACGCTCATAAACCATCTCACAAACCATACACTGTGGCAACGTTTCTCAACCTCTGGGTCGGGAACCAATTTGGGGTTGCCTTGAGTGTCGATGTGGTCATGCGAGATTTTTGAATTATGCGCTATAGATATTTGACGGTGCATTTTTGACAGAACTGTTGGCATCGTTAAAGGATGTGTAGGGAAAAGGTGCATTAACGTTGAAGAAGTAGTTGCAGTTGTGACGATTTTTAGATGTAAAATTGGGCCACGGTCCAGAAGATGTTTGAGAACCCCTGCTGTATGAGATGAAAGCAGCTCTTCGGGTTGCCACAAGTTTCATCATAAATGCCCACTCCATTCATTGTAATGTTGTTTTTTTCCATTAGTTATGTTTTGTTAGATTCATAATTGAGTCTATAAAATGGCATCAGAAGTTACCAAAGCCCAAAGTGATTAAGTTCTCTTACATTGTCTTCCCCGCAAAAAATTAAGTTTAATTGATAATGATTTGAGAAAGTACATTGTCATTTGTGAAGCTATGTGTGTCATATGGTTGGTGATTTACTTGATAAAAGACAAACTAATTACACAGTAAAATTAATAAACTGTTCGAGGCCATGAACTAATTTTGCCACTGTAGGCCAAACCCTGGTCCATAAATGTCTTTATTCTCCCTCTCTAAAAGTTTTATGCTCTGTATTTTGTCCTTCCTATTCATTTTATTTCATTGTCTTCTCTCTCTTCCCCTCTCTGCCTTTGATCTCCTCTGGTATTTGCCCTTTGGACACACATGATTTTATTTAGCTCTGCTTGGAATTCCTGGCCCAATGCTTTTTTCCCCCTCTTTTATTTTTTGATGTCGTATTTTATTTTTCACTTTTAATAGGACAGACTCCCATCCATGGTCGTGTCCTCAAAACACTCATTTGCATCGTGGCCCATGGAGCTCACATGCATCCCTGTGCCAAGGTCTCGACAGATGGTTCAAGTTTTTACATTGGCACTGGCGATTAGAATGGAGATGGTGGCTTGTCCTTTTCCACCTTGCCTCTCTCTCTCGCTCTCACTCGCTCTCTTGCTCTCTCGCTCTCTCTCTCTCTCTCTTGCCAGTGGTCAAGTAGTGTTATGAGGCTAACAAAGTAGGGAAACCAAAAGGAGTGAAAGTGTCATGTGCATTTCCGCCCCGCCCTCTCTGAAATGTCCAAACTTACCAGAGAATGGACTTGGTGCTGAACTCGGTATCGGTGTCCCTCACAGTCAGTGACGGGATTAGAGAGAAACGGTGGTTCTGCTGAACCTCATAGCTGAGCCAGCTCAACCCCAACCCAAATACCTCATTTTAATTTTAACAAGGTTTCCACCAAATTCCATTTCACGGTATCGGAGCCGCTGTTTGAAGTCCACAATAAAACGGCTGACTCCATTTCATGTGCGCTGAATATTTTCACGTTTCACCTGCTCTTGCTGTGGGCAGAACAACCCTATTGACACTCTCTAATACTATACTATACTATCTATTATGAATCATGTCTTTGTTGTAATTCTTTTCTTCTCCCACTTTTTCCTTATTCCACTATGAGGCATTACAACGCCATTCGTATCTCGCACTACCTGAGCCGAGCCTTTCCGTTGTCTGGGACACAGCGTTGATTAACTGTCAAGAAGAGGTCTTTATTGACATGCAAGCACGACCAATCACGGACCGTACACTGGGAACCGCGCTTCTAGAAAAGTGCTCGAGGTGAAACGAACGTGATTCATAATGTGATTTACTTTTGCTCAGCGGTCTACTGGAAAAAAAGATATACCCGGCGGACTGAATAAACCCTCATGGATAAAAACACAAGACTTCACTGGTGCCGCGCCGGAGCTACGTCTACATTTAAGTGAGTGACGATGCTGACACCCAATGAGAATTGGCTGTAGACGTTGACAGCCAATGGGAATTGTGTCATCTCAAGTTTTTGAAGGCGCCGCGCTTAACGAGCGTAAAGTGTCCGACATTCAGGAGGACGAGTCAATGTCACATGGTGACGTCATGCAAATGAACGGAAAAGGCTGACTACCGCGCACAAGACTGCAACTCATGAGCTCTAATCCCCCCCCCCCCCCCCCACCCACTGAGTCAGAGGACCGTGGGTGGTGGCTGAGACGTGAACAGAGTATTGACCTTTTGACCTTTCCCCTACCCCCTGCTTGTGTTACCCCCCTGGTGGTCTCAGTTGAGACGGCCCCTTGGCGTGAGTCATGGTCCGCCGTGGTGCGGCAGTGTGCATGCCACTGGACAAACACAATGGCCTCTGTACACAATGCACCCGCCCCTCCCGTGCTGGAATGCCAAGCATGCCGCGGCCCAGTTTCCGACGTGCTGTCTGTGTATTGTGTTACCCCCCCCCCCCCCCCACACACACTGCTGAGCTAGCAGAGGCTAGGTGCACCCGGTAACCCTGCACAGATGGTGTGTATCTATAGTGACATGCACAGTTGAGAGAGGTGCATTGGACTTGGCGAAATTTAGACATGACTAGTATAACTAGGTAGTGTGATGGTTGTTTGTTCCCACAGACACAAACACACACACACACACTAGTCTGCAGGGGCTGAATCAGCAGACACACACAGAGTAGGTCACTATCTGGTTGTTGTTTTTTTTACTTTTGAAGATTTGCCAGAAAACCAACCAGACATGTGTTTTTTTTTAGTACTTGAAAGTGCTAAAAAGGCAAGCGCTGAGCCCGGTGGGAGATGTGGAGAAGCAAACTTTTAAGTGTTTGTTTGCTTGGTTGTTTTTTGTACATTCAAAGTATGTTTGCTGTTGAAACACTAAAGCACAAGTCGTGATCGGCTCCAGAGGGACAGAGTTGAGTAATGATGGGGACGAGTTTGTCGACAACGATTACATCATCTTACAGAGAACTCACTGTTACAAAACCGCATCCTAGGACCCTGGGCCACGCTCGTGAACACACACACGCAGTCGCGCACACAATGTCTTCGTGTCATCATTTAGGAAGGTTTTTGATGTTTATTTGTTGTTTTGTTACTTTTGGGTACAATAAGCTTTAGCTATCTTGTCTTGTCTTGCAAAACCATGAGTGGATACATTCATAGCAGAGGTGGCCCCAGTGGGAATTGAACCCCTTACCCTAGCAGTATCATCACCATGCTCTACAAGTTAAGCTAGACAGGACCACATTATATGTTATCTATTCATTCAATATTTTGACCATAGCGCTATAGCTTAAAATGGGGAGCACTCCAGTAGTGGTGTTTGTCGCTTGAAATAGTGATCTCTCTCTCTCTCTCTCTCTCTTTTACTGTTGGATTATGAAAGGGTGAGCAATCAGCAGCCAGAGATGACTCATTACCTTACCTGGACTGCTGTGCAAAAACTACTTGCTGATGATT
The DNA here is from genome assembly GCA_030340625.1 of Merluccius polli. Taxonomy (NCBI): domain Eukaryota; kingdom Metazoa; phylum Chordata; class Actinopteri; order Gadiformes; family Merlucciidae; genus Merluccius; species Merluccius polli. The sequence continues at coordinate 34,608 of JAOPHQ010000644.1, forward strand.
CGGAATTAATCACTCAAACTCTTTAAAATTAATATATATATATATTAGGGATGTCCGATATTATCGGCCCACCGATATTATCGTCTGATATTGGCATAAAAAATCAATATCGGAAAATATCGGTATCGGTTTTTAAAAAAGCTCAAAATGACTAAAGTGGCCTATGGCATGTTATACCTTGTTGGAAAGCTCTAATTGTCCCGAGTCGAATGCAAGCGACCATTTTCTGTTAGTACAAAGACAGTGTGAAATAAATAAACACTTTGTTTGAAATAATTTCAGACATCTGTTATGTTTCAAGTGAGGACGTGGTTTGATGACATCATCAAACGCGCCGCACTGTCTCAATAACAAGCCTGGGCATGTGCGGCCGTGTAGCGGGACGCTAGTTGTAGCTGTAGTTATGTCGGTGGTTTGGAATTATTTCAAAGTTTCTACGTTGAATAGTAAAATAGGGGTTATGCGCAACATACTAACGCATTCTGCGAAACAGTCTCATCACATCCGGTTCAGGTCCGCTGTACCGCTCACATTATTTTATTTATTAATCCGCACTTCCAGACCGTCACCGGGGCTTCAGAGTAATGTGTCCGAGGAGAGGAGCCCTCTCCCGGACACACGCTAGCTTTTACTGCTGTTTTTTTAAAATTGTATTTATTAATCCACACTTCCAGACCGTCACCGGGGCTTCAGAGTAATATGTCCGAGGAGAGCAGCCCTCTCCCGGACACACACGCTAGGTTTTACCACCGTTTTGTTTTTATTTATTAATCCACACTTCCAGACCGTCACCGGGGCTTCAGAGTAATGTGTCCGAGGAGAGTAGCCCTCTCCCGGACTCACTTGCTAGCTTTAACCGCTGGTTTTTTTCTGTTTTTTTTCATCCATCTTTTCTTCTCACTGACATTCAGATGTTAAAATCAAATAAAACGGCAACAGTAAAAAGGGCTAACTAGGCCAAGTCAATAGCTGTCGCCGTCAGTTCCTACCGCTGCTACCGGCTTTTCCGGCAAGCGGAAGTCAGGAGACCTGTTTTCCGGTTTGGTCACGTGACGCTCGGCATAAAGCCTATTGCGGTTTGCACTGAGTGTAAAGCGGAGGTTTCACGTGGCCGCATATATCGGTATCGGTATCGGTTGATATCGGTATCGGAAATTAAGAGTTGAACAATATCGGTTATCGGTAAAAAAGCCAATATTGGACATCCCTTATATATATATATATATATATATATATATATGTATGTATGTATACACACCTTGTTATACAGGTGATGATAGTCTAGTGGTTAGGGTAGCCGAAAGGTGCTGGGGTCAAACCCCAATGTCCGCCGCCTAACCGGTAGGCGTCCCTGAACAAGATGTCCTAACCTAACTACCTGCTCCTTAATGACACGTGTCTGAATCCACTGTAAGTTGCTTTGGATAAAAGCGTCCGCTAAATGACTGAACAGTGAAGACTGGCTGCATTAGATGTGATGGCTGCACCAGATTGTAGTGGTTCTAAAGGTCTGTCTTCATCTTATTGGGGTAAACGGTGAATGTGTGCTTGGTTCCTCCTATGTTTTTGTTCTCTTTTTCATCTTCATTCCTCCCTGATCCCTGAATACTTTCCCCTCGTGCATTCTGGCAGCTTGGTCTCCTTCCAGGAATATATCCATTATCAGAGCCCTGAACTAATTCTCTCTCTCTCTCTCTCTCTCTCTCTCTCTCTCTTCTGTGCGGGCAGATAAGCCTCAGTGGGGTGGAAGTGAAAATGAAGCAAAAATTTAAGGCAGGTTGTTAAAAAAAAACGTGAGGAAAGATTAACTTTCTCACAAATTGTACGTATAGCGCTCTGCCGTTCACAGATAACCCCTCCCCTCCTCCTGGCCAAATCCCCCCCCCCCCCCCCTCCTTCATCCCTCCTTCTCCACATTCTCACCTTAAACCTTTGAGCTCCTCACCAGCGGACCCACAGAGAGTTTATTGGAGTTTATTGCACATTTCTGCAGTGATCCTCTGCCCCCCCCCCCCCACACACACACCTGAGGGCCAAAGCTGGATGTGGTGGTGAGAGGGGAAAGGGTGAGGAATGAACATGCTGCCACCAGGTTGGCTACCTGCTGGCAAATAGAGGAACACTGGTAAACTGCCAAAATACAGTATTATTAAATCGCTGTGCGGTACAGCACACGTAGACGAATTAGGTAGGACAGAGAATTACCCAGGGGTCTCACATCACAACTTTCATACAGGACTTAAAATCAAGTTTGTGAGTTGCCAAGGCTATACGCGAGTCAGTCAGTTACCGTCATAATAGTGATGGGCTACATCTTGTCCATCTTTATTAGTTAGTGGTTAGTAGGTTAGTTAGTAAGTTAATGGCCTTTTGTTTAAAGGAGCTATATGTAGGATTGCGCCCTCTCTGGCCAAAACTGTTATTGCAACCACGTTGTAAATACTGTACAGCGTGGTACTCCCTCCCCTCCCCCCCCAGAGTAGCGGTTGCCAGATTCCCCGTTCCCGGATTACTCAACACAACACTGCGTCTACTAGAAGGAGCAACCATGACAAGTGTTTTACATACTGTTCTTTGCTTTTATTTAGGTAAAGAACATAGAATTGCCTCTGTGTATGAAGTGTGCTATACAAATACACTTGCCTTGCATAGATCCCTGATAATATTGACCAACTGCATCACCGTCACCGGGGCTTCATAGTAATGTGTCCGAATAGAGCAGCCCTGTCGGACACACACACATGCTGTTACCGCTGTTTTATTATCATCCGCACTCCCACACCGTCACCGGGGCTTCATAGTAATGTGTCCGAATAGAGCAGCCCTGTCGGACACACACACTTGCTGTTACCGCTGTTTTATTATCATCCACACTTCCAGACCATCACCGGGGCTTCACAGTAATGTGTCCGAGGAGAGCAGCCCTCTCGGACACACACACATGCTGTTACCGCTGTTTTATTATCATCCACACTTCCAGACCATCACCGGGGCTTCATAGTAATGTGTCCGAATAGAGCAGCCCTCTCGGACACACACACATGCTGTTACCGCTGTTTTATTATCATCCGCACTCCCACACCGTCACCGGGGCTTCATAGTAATGTGTCCGAATAGAGCAGCCCTGTCGGACACACACACTTGCTGTTACCGCTGTTTTATTATCATCCACACTTCCAGACCATCACCGGGGCTTCACAGTAATGTGTCCGAGGAGAGCAGCCCTCTCGGACACACACACATGCTGTTACCGCTGTTTTATTATCATCCACACATCCAGACCATCACCGGGGCTTCATAGTAATGTGTCCGAATAGAGCAGCCCTCTCGGACACACACACATGCTGTTACCGCTGTTTTATTAGCATCCACACTTCCAGACCATCACCGGGGCTTCATAGTAATGTGTCCGAATAGAGCAGCCCTCTCGGACACACACACATGCTGTTACCGCTGTTTTATTAGCATCCACACTCCCACACCGTCACCGGGGCTTCATAGTAATGTGTCCGAATAGAGCAGCCCTGTCGGACACACACGCCAGCTCTGACCGCTGTTTTATTATCATCCACACTGCAGTCGGTGTGCAGTAAATGGCCCTCAATGGTGTGAAATCCGGAGGCAACGACGCAATGATTCGCTTCAAACATGTTTTTCTAGCAAAAACTGAATAATGGCGATAAGCCAAATATAATTCTAAAGATATACTGCAATAGTTCACTCCAGTGGAAACATGGACCATTTTCATTACCCAACTAAAATATATTTGGTAGGCTAATAGTGCAATGTAAACATGTTCACGAATGCATTTAGTAACGTCAGACATTTCTGACCCGAAACATTTGTAGCTGCAGCCTTCCTTATACAGTAAATGGCTGCAGCTCAGCCTATCTGGCAACCCGGATCACGATACAGTACTGACTTCGCGATTGGACGCTAGGCAGAAGGTGGCGCAACAGACCAAAACACAAAATGAAAACAAAACAGTTTTCCTGGCACAGAAATATTGCGTTTGAAATTAAATATTCTGGCTGGACTACTATTATGTCTGACATAAATACTTGAAATTAACATGATTCCTCAATGTCTAGTGACATATTAGGGTCATTTTATGATTACTTTGAGTACATTTCTTACATATAGCTCCTTTAATAAACAGTTACTTTACTCTCCAAAGTGATACTGTCCTTGCATTTTATTTAATGTTCATAGTAAAGCAAATTAAATTGATAAGGCACTTCCAACCCAGTGTCACACATGTTTGTGAAAGTGTAACACAAATAAAACTTTAATCGTGTTCCTGAGCCGGAAATCTCATGACTATTTCACAGCCATGTGATACTGGGTTGTATATTCTCATCAAAGAACATGGCGTAGGCTGTTCATGAAACCGTAAATGACACTGCTGCTCAGGGAGCTGGAATCACACCGCGCTCTACTAACGCGTGTCTAATCACTGGCCAAATCAAATCAGCTGCTTTTGTATTTAGTCATTTTCATTGGGTTTGTTGTGCACTCGAACGATGCATCGGCCGAGACTCCCAACTAAATCCGAACAGTTTGAAATCACCCTAGGCTCCCCCATCGAGGTTCAGACTGGTTCCAGACTGCAATAATTTCATCTTTAATCACGTCACATCAGAGGACAGTTCCAGCGATGGAACGCATTTTTCACAGCTTATACTTGAGCTGGAAAACTAGTCTTGAAGTAGTCTTTGGCGTCAGAATCGGGTCAAAAAGTCATGTAGTGTGAGCTTGGCATAAGGAAGCAGGTAGGGGTTAGGGCATCTTGCTCAAGGATGCTTACCGGTTAGTTTACTTCAGGGATCGAACCTGGAACCTTTCGGCTGGGAGTCAAAGACAGAAAGACTGGTAACCACTAACCTCTGCTAGTGCACATAACGAATGGCAACATGCTACACGCCCATGAGTCCCTTCAAGCTCCTCTCTTGTTCCTCCGCAATGACAAGAATGTGGCGACACAGCACTCATAATATGAGCAAGGATTTTAATGATGTCCTTTGAACCGCTCCGAACAATGGCATGTCAGTCATAATGTCTCTCTCACTTTCTCACCATCTCATCCACTCTCACTCAGCCTCACCTGTCCTGTAGAGGACGTGATGCAGAGACAATTAAACACAAAGTTCCTGCACTGGTACATGTGCGTTCAAAGTACTTTAAGGTTCATAAAACCATCATCAAAACATACAGTAGGGTTAGCACACACTACTAGTCGCACCGTCTGGTTTTGTGGTTTATTTAATACAAAAAAAGAAAAGGAAAAAGGTTACTATAGGTCTTCTATACAAGGCCCATTGGCAGTTAATTTGGTCCTTTAACAAACAAATGTTTCCGTATGTGTAATTGAGGCTGTTATTTCCATTTAAAAAGTGATACAGGCTATTATAACACAGATGTTATTTTTGAGGGACATTTTGTTATATTATTCTTGTTAAATATAGACTAAATGTATCCGCTCCCACTGTTTCCTCCTTCTTATTTTGTAGTCCTAGCTCTCCCCTTCATCATTATCTGTATATTGTGCAAATACATGGGCCTGTTTCCTTTTTAGAGGAAACATTTGCTGATTCTTTGTGAACCCAAAACCCTCCATTGAAAGTGACATATGTCTTTTGTTTCTCCATAGTTTATACATGATGCTGCAGAGCTTTGCAGCACCACAGACCATACATAATATCTTGAGAAATGAGCCTTCAAGATGTCCTGTTCACAAATAAAACACACCTGTGTGAAATGAAATGACATCGTTAGGACATATTTGGCATCCTGTCGCAATATACAAATACACACCATGTCTCTCTCTCTCTCTCTCTCTCTCTCTCTCTCTCTCTCTCTCTCTCTCTCTCTCTCTCTCTCTCTCTCTCTCTGGAAGTATTGTCATTTTTATAGACACTATTTATTTATGATTATGGACCTGTACTGCATAGCATACAGGCTTCTCTTTTTATCTTTATCCAAGTGCCAGTATACATACAGTGCTCAACTTCCTTATAGCAGGAATATATGGTTATTTTAGTATATATACTTGTTTTATTGCCCCATTCCTCTTTGATGCACTGTTAACCCCATTAGCCTATTTACAATGCAATCCTGTGCATAAGACACAGAACTGCAGGGACATAAAAACATAAAATATTTATTTGCCAGTATAAAATCAACAGTTGTAATTAGAGTTGTACAGATCCAATACTGGGCATCGGTATCGGACCGATACTGGCCCAAAATGTGGTATTGGGTATCGGTGGCTGAAGTCTATGCATAGCTCCGATTCTTTTTCTCTCATCAAACTTTTCTTACATAGTGAAATCACAGCTGCCATTCAGCCGAGAGATAATAGTTAATTGTCACTTAAACACTAACTTTTGAATGTGTGGTACATTACATTATACACATATCATCGCCACCACCACACGCCTGACACCCTGGCAGATCTTGGGCTACAATCTTGTTCTCTGTGGACAGCTTGCTTTGGCCACTGGTTTTTCACCCATCACCCTCCTCCATCATCCTGTGTTCCAGCCACAAATCATACTTGAAGTAGGTCTACCTTGTTCTCTGGCCCCATCGATTTGTATTGAACAGGAGCCCTGCCAAAAACATGAAAGGAGCTCTCTGTTTTGTCTCTCTCTCTAGTCTCTCTGTCTCTGTCTGTCTGTATAACAACCCACTTGAACAGTCACGTCTGTATGTTCTCACAGTTAAGTACATGTCAGAAGGAGAGGCCTGTCAAAACAAGGGAGTCGTCGGCTTGCCTCGTCGCCATTGTTCCAAATGTCAAAGCGAAGCGACCACACGTTGTAGCATACTCGCCACGATCAGAGTGCCACCCTTTATACCAGACGACCGTGTGTTTGTGTTAGATACGCCTCCTCATCCGGCTCCTCTTTTCACCCATCCCGAGACTCTAGGTATCTGGTTTACATCGTAATGTGAAGAAAGTTCTTGGTTGGACACAATTGCAGCCTTGGTTTAGGTCGGTGCCAGTATATACAGTATATGTTGATAATTTATTTATTCAACAGTGCAAGTAGGATAGTCTTGTGGGTAGGGGTGTTGGGGTTCAAACCCAGAAACGTTCTGGGTTCAAACTCCAATATCTGCAGTCTACCTGTAAGGCAAGCAATATGGACATTCAATGTTCTTGATTAAACAAATACATTTAGATTTAGATTTAAGGTGCTGTAGGTAAGATTTAAGATCTATCATTTAAGTATAATCTGTTATACATGCCAAAACCATCCATCGGCTGTGATTGAGCGAAGTGCTCCGTGAGACGATCTGTTCTTAATGGAGGATACAAAGTAAAAGCGTCAGTTGCCGCCCTAGTTTGAGTGCATGACGAGCAGTTTCCTCCATTACTATGTGTTTCCACGCGGCAAGTCATCTTAAAAACCAGGTGAGTGTGTGCTCTCCAGCTCGCCCTCGGTGGCGGCAGCCAATCAGGTGAACAGACGCAACTTGTCAACGTGCCCCGACAGGCCTTCAGCGGATTGAAGGGATACACAAAGTGTGTGTGGGTGTGGGTGTGGGTGTGTCGGTGTGTGTGCTTTTGTTTTCATCTTTTGCGGTAACTGAAGATAAGCCATCTCCAGGCACAATGTGACACCATTTTCTTTTGTTTCACATTCCCATGGCAACCTCGCTGTCACCGGAGGCAAACAGAACAAAAAACTAAACTATTAGCGGTGTTATTTCAGGGAACAGCGGTACTCTCTGCTTCAGATGCGAGACTCTTGGATAGACTAGATAGACTGTTGACAGACTACCTGTTCACACTTGTCTAACTTCAGTTTCGTGCCAAGTTCAGGTGAATCTTATTCAGTGCGAGACAGCAGTTTGCCACAGCGCAGTGCGACATAACTTTTCAAGGGTTATTTATTTGTCCCATACACGTGCGTTTAGGTTGCACATGTGATCAGCAAGCAGCCAAACCAGTTCCACTCAAACAGTTCAGCTCCAGCTCCCTGTGTAGTTGGAGGTGCTATAAGTACTGTTTATAAGGTTGAAACGACAGCCTTGCACACTCCCCTGTGTTAGACATGGGGCTGAAGATCTTGGCTTGTAGTCTATAGGGCTTGTACATCGCAACGTCACATCGCTATAACCGCCTCCATTTTGGAACCATAGGAGCATTGGAATATTAGTTGTGTTGTTTTTTTGTCGTTGTTTAGTAATAACTGTGTAACTAGTAGTAACTGTGAAATGATTTGCCATTATGGGGGGATGTTTAAGCAAAGTTACGGTATTTTTATGTTGATTTAACAGTACTACAACTCTCCTGAGTTCTTTCAATATGCCGTATCGCCAACAAAAACTCCCATGATGCATTCTGATTTACAAGCCCTATGGCGCTTTAGTGAGTTGTGAAGGTTGGATCGCTGGCTCAAAATATCCAAAACACTACTTAGACACTTTTAGCCAGAGCGAATTTCAGGTACAGGTCATTAATGATCAGGTAGACTGCAGATGTTGGTTTTGTCTGGGAGTTGTAGTTTTGTTCTAGAGTTGCAGGCTTGAAGGCCAATTTTGGTTCATAAAATAACTTTCCTCATAGGTAATTCTATTTCCTCTACTTTCCTCTGCCAATGTTTGTCAGGTGTTTTAATAATAGTCTGAGTAACAGAAGCGCACCTGCTGCTAATAAGGCCCACCTATCTAATAGATATTTACTTTGGAACCGGTTACCTCCTCTGAGCTCCTATTGGCTCAATAACAAAAACACTTGGATTAGCTTCTTCTTCTTCTTCTTCTTCTTCTTCTTCTTCTTCTTCTTCTTCTTCTTCTTCTTCTTCTGTGGCGGTCCATGAGAATAACATGCGCCAGGAAACAGGAAAAGCTGCCAATCCTTCACATTCTGACACTCGCTGGAAGCATATGGCACACAGACGGACCAAAAAAGGTCTGGCTTGTTTCGGAGCGTTTGCTTGCCCGCACAGGTTTAATACCTTTCCCAGATGTTAATCTTTCTCCAGCCCCCAGACTCAGGTTTGTATAAATAGTCTACGTCTCATCTCTGCTGGAGGGGATGACCTTGACAGTGCCCCAGAGAATATGGAGGTACCAGGGCCAAACCCACAGGAATCTGACGGGAGTCCCACCAGAAGGGCTGGCATGGGAGGGGGGGGGGGGGGGGAGTGACACTGGATCCCACAGTCCCACTTTTTAGACTTCTCTGGAGCTCCTTCTAAAATGGGCATGATGGTTGGTTATTGATTATGATGATGATGTGTAGTTGATAAGGGTGTTTCGACTCCCAGATGAAAAGTCCTGGGTTCTATCCTCCAATGTCGGAGCAAGACGCTCCTAACCCCTACTTGCTCTCTAATCACCAATCCGAATTCACTGTAAGTCAGACTCAGACACACTAAAGTCCTATTTTGGCCATTTACCAGTTACCTTAGTAGTTATGTTTTGTACCTTTTTAAGTAAAACTTATAATGCTTTATAAAACAAGGGTCATTCCGCTCCTTGATTCTGTTTGGCTTGAAGCCGTTGTAAAATAATCACACACACAAACAGCTGTGACCACACAATTCATTTTTAGTATTAATGTGCCTGTATGCTAAAGCCTGTATACTAGCCTGCATTGCTTGGCAACCATTTTGCTGTCTTGAGGAACTATATTGCTTGGCGGAAGAATGATGATTTATTTTCATGATTTTTTATTCTGGAACCTGCATGTTCCTTGGACTATTTGCTGTCCATCGGGATCAAGGTTATGTAGAAATGTACCTTTATTCTCTCGCTCCACTCATTTAATCTCACCAGACATGGTAATCCCTGTGCCCACTGACAGGGAACATCAATGTTCAATGCGTTGTTAATGTTTTTACTTACTGAATCTATAATTATTTTTGCAATGGATCAACCATTGCAGTAAAATACCCCAGTTGTAAATCAGTTTCTGGTACTTTCTCCTTGCTTCAGATTGATTCTTATTAATCCACTGTTGTTGTCTCTTCCTCTTTTGTTTTGTTTTTTTGTTTTTTTAATCCAGTGAACAACCTTACCACGTTTAATCTTTTGTAGTTTTGCTTTACACAACCTTTTTGGTCTTCTGTTGGTCCACATTTAAACTAGAGCAGGATGTTTTATGAAAGGTAAGGTAGAGCTATGTTTTAAATCTACACAGTTCTGCTTTGTTTTGGGTCCTTTCTGTCTTCCTTTCCTTCCTAACTGGGACCAAATGGTGGAGGAATGTGTTGATGATGTGATGTTATTTCCTGTCCCTGTCCACAAACATGCATCTGAGTAACACGGACATTCAAACAACCACCTTGAGTCTTTCCTCCCTCCCCCTCCTCTCCCTTTTCCTCTCCCTCACAAATTCCCGCACTTCTGTCTTTCCAGAAAAATAAAGTTCAAGTTCAAGGTGGGCTTCCACCATGTTGACATGTCTGATAAGAACTAAAACAGGAAGTAGGCTTTAGCTAGTTAGGAGGACAAGAATACTGGTATTCTGTGTGTGTTTTGGGCACACTAATGGCGTTCCCAGAGCCACTTGTCCTGCTGTGCCAAGTGGTAAGGCAGTGCCATGTGCGGCCTCTTGTTCAGACAAGCAAGTGTAAACACAGCTCCACCATCAATGATGTCCATAGGAGGCTGCACTGTGTAAGCATCTCAGGGCAAGAGTAAATGTACTATGATTAAATAAACCTATTAACGGTACTATTAGATAGGGTCGAATACAAACATAAGAACATGTCTACAAATGCATAATAATATGGTTTGGTGTGTTTTAAAGCCAGAAACCAGACACAAATATGTGGTCGGTGTTTCATCATCAAATGTTAGTTTTCTTTTTTAATGCATATATGACGTTTTGGGCTGTATCGTAAAAGACTGTGAACACTAACATTTGACTAATGGGAGGGCTAGAGGTGAGGTTTTACTCATTAAATGTGAATATTTAGAAGACCTCTTTAAAGCTGGAAGCTCAATCTAAAAAGATGGAGCTGTGGACAGCTGCAAAACTATCGCTGTAGCCATTTTGTTTTTAGTTTCTACAATTATCTCCTTAATTATGGCCTTGGAACCTCCCTCCAACTGTCACGTCCTCTTAAAACACTCAACAACAGGAAATTGTTACTTTTCAAGTTCAACTCTTTTCACTAATGGCTGTACCTAAATATGGACCCCAGGCCATTTTTACAAGCGACAAACCCCTTCTATCGTTCTGCAATGGTTACTCCGAGACCAGACCACAATGTTTATTTGGTATTTGCTGGCATACTTTGCCTTAAAGTAATACAAAGCATAATGCAAGGAGACAACAGATTTGACATTGGTGGGTATTTTCCATTGAAAATTACTCTGAACTTACCAGACATGTATTGTCTATCTCTGTACGTCTGCTTTTTTGTTGCCTATTAAAAAAAGACTATTTCAAAGTATTACAAAGCACTTTGTATTGAAAAGGTCAAGTGCTGACATTGTGAGTCATTGGTTGGATTTAATATCCCATTGCTCACACAGCACAGGTCGGTTGGTTGGACACTGGACAGACTTTGCAGGCCTAGCGTACCTCAGAGCTGGCGACGTCGTCAACCCCTCGGCCGTTTCCATAGCGACACTGTTTGCAAAGAACTTGTGAGAATAGCAGGCGGCATGCAAGTGGGTGCAGAAGAGTTCAGGTGTATTGTAAAAGAGAGGTCCACCCACCGATGACTCATCATAACAGACACATACACACAGTTGACCCGTCCTCACTTTTGTTCAGTTCAGGATTAATTCTCAAAGCGGAGCTAATACTAATCAGTGAATGTATTCAGAGGAGGAGGAGGAGGATGATGACGATTGAAACTCTATGGAGGTGTGCAGTGATGAACCTGTCGGCTCAGTGAATCTCTGCATGCTGGCAGTGATCTGTGGCAACACTTGGAGATCCCAGACTTAAGAGTTTAGTTTGTTATGGTGGAGTACAGGAGGAAGGATGTCTGTCATACCCTCTTAATAAACTTCTTATGCTTAAGATTGCTTTCAGAGCATGTTTTTTCAGTTTAAACTATCGATGTATGCACATTAATAGAATGAGCAGGTCCCACGACAGTGCAAAACAAGTAATAGTACGTTTATAAGTATGTTTATAAGTAACATAACTTATAAACTTACTTATTACAAAAAAGTATAACCCCTGGTGAGGTTATGTATGTAAAAACAACAATGTAAATTGGATTTTTCTGATTGAAGACAGTTTTAACTATTTTCTAATAAAAATATATTTATATATATATATATATATATATATATATATATATATATATGTATATATATATATGTATATATATATATGTATATATATATATATATATATATATATATATATATGTATGTATATATATGTATGTATATATAGTGTAGAATGGAAAAAATTACAAATCTTGATTGAATCGAATTACTTACAGAGGTACGTATAAATGTCTTTTAAATGTTGCCTGTGGCCAATATCATCAGCCAGAATTGATGATTTGTGGGAAAGCCATTCTCACGACAGTGGAGGTCAGTGTGGCTTTTGTTGGCTTCCTGGATCCTGCCCCTCTGGACTGGACCAGTGTTTTACTCTTCCCCAACAGCGTTGTCTGTGGCTTTTTTGTGAAACCTGAATAGTCCCCAAGTTTAGGAAAGTCCTGAATACAAGTCAGACCAGTGTGTCTTGAGTTCCTCCCACAACAGCCCCAATATTCTCAAAGACTCTTCCTTGAAAAGACCTTAGCCAATGAACTTCAAGAGCTTGAATGCCATTCAACTCGTATTACCAGTTACTTTGGAGATAAAGGCAATCAAAACAGGGAGGGTATGGGGGTGGGGGGGGGTGGTTGGAGGTACAGTTGAAGAAAAATACACCTCCCTTGCATCTCAGGACGGTACAAAGATATTTTTTACCTGATGTATTTTCTTGAGTCCATGATCACAATAGCCCATTATCTAAGAGCTCTGGGGTAATTTTTTTTTAAATGCTGCCACAGCCAATTAGGATGAGGATGGGGTGTGTTGGGCACCAGGTTGGTAGGTGAACTAGGGGCTTATAAATGCTGCTAGGCTGCTGGCCTTTTCCAACTGGCATTTTCTTGGTGTAGTGCCTGTAGGCCCTGGAGGACAGGAGGAGGAGGAGGTGCATCAGCTCACTTACAGCAGATGCCAAGAATTCTTGAGGAGGAGTTGTTTTCTTTTTCTATGAAAGGGAGGATGTAGCCAAACATCTCCAGGGTTCAGGGGTTACCATTAGGAGCGGTCTGCCACAATGAAGCCGCCATTCGGGGATGCATATCAATCCCCCCCTGGCAACCATCTTTTAAACACTCCTGGGCTGTCCATGACCTCCCATCAGCACATTCACAAACACAGACACTCTTACAGTAATATAACCATTTTGCATATTTGAATTATATAACGATTAACAATGGAAATATGAAAATGTACACACACATAGCATAGCATTAGGACTAGTTGGAAACTTCGATCTTGAATCCTCTTATTTGTCAGTTTACAGTCTTATAGTCTTTGCAATGCAAATTAATGGGTGGTCAAAAATAGATTTTAATAGAAAATATAGTCATGAAATGTTGGTAAGTCCCTTGGCAAATGCATTTGACAGTGGGTAATTGGATATTAACCAAATTATGCTAAACGGATGAGCAGGGGGGATTTTGGAGACTCTGGTTGTGATGAGAAATGAGAGGAGAAGGAAGAGGAAGTGAATTCCCAAACAAAACAAAGTGTGGTTAGACAAAACACAGACCCACATCCATAATACCGCCCCATAATACCTTCTGTTGTCTGATCCTACACAGAACCCTTAAGCACCCCTGTAACCACCAAACCTTCTGGTCTAAAGGAGCAGGATTTGGTTTACGTCTTTCTCTCTCTCTCTCTCGCTCTCCCTCTTCCCCCTCCACACACCACACTTCCCCAACTGTCCCTGTGACATCGTCTTGAGTTACGGCTGCCTCGGTCTGCGGTCAGAGACGGGGCAGATGTTATAGCTATCCGCTGTGTGTTGTACTTGCTATGGGGTCCAGACGGTCCAAGGCTAACATGCTAACTGTGGTTGGACGCTGTTATTACTCAATGTCAGGAGGACGGAGGAGGTCAGTTTTCAGTAACTGATTTTGAAACGTGTCTCTGTGACAGATTTTGAAATATGTCTCAAACTGATTTTTTTAGTACCTGGTGTACTTGTAACTGATCTGGATAAATCCAAGCATAAAACTGGTTTTGATACATTTCCACATGTAACTGAAATCAATAGCAAAATCAAAAAGTGTGTGTGTGTGTGTGTGCGCGACCAGCTTTAGCTGACCATGACCCTCCTGGAGATAGTAAAAGACACAAGGTCCGACTAGCCGGTCTTGTTATTCTGGAAAATTCCTTCTCAGTCAGGGTCCTCCTGACTGAACCCAGCACCAGCCACTATACCCTCCAATCACCTGAGCATTTCTTCTGTTGGTGGTTGGTTAAGGTAGTGCTGCTGTGTGTCTTCCTCACGCTCCTCAAACGCACACAGAAACAAACAGCTGAACTTTCTACTGTGGCTCTAGGAAACTGATCTCCCCTTCACTCGCAAGCAGGTCCTCTGTTTGTTAAGCAGAGGCTTGAGCAAACACGCAAATGATGAGGTTCGCCCTGCCCCTTCCTTCCTATCCCATTGGCCAATTAAGACCAACAATGGGGTCGTCTTGCTATGGCCGGAGAGTGTTCCCATTTGATGTAGAATTGTGTGTGTGTGTGTGTGTGTGTGTGTGTGTGTGTGTGTGAGGGGGGGATAATAATGTCTGGATGATTTAATTGTGAAAAACATGAACTCTTCCTCAGTAAGTTACAGACACACACACCAAACTTTATCAGAACGTTATCAGTACTAAAAGTAATCCTTGCATGCACACAAACAAATACTATATGCACAGCAATGTAATGGTTTTGTAATTCTGGTTCAGAAGATGTGCAATAGCAAACTCTGCCAACATTAACTATATATTGGAAAACAGTCTATCTATTGCTGATGAACACTGTAAACATGGAATAGTCTTGTCTGAATCTGTGTGGCAACCACATATTTTCTCAAATAGTTGGATATCTTATAAACAAAAGTCAAAGCCGTGCAATCAGGAAATCCTCAGTAATCTTTATAAATTGGCACTGCATTCAAATAAATGCAATCATCGAGCAATCACAACATTTCCCCCGGTTTCTGTCATTTTTCACAAGACCTCCAAATGAATGTATTTCTCAGTGCTGATGTTATTAAGCACTGCTTACCTTCCATCCACACCCTGCCTGTCTGTATTTGGACTGACTGGAATGTTTTTAATTAATAATTGAGAGCTCATCCACCACTGGCACCGGGTTGAAATGTTAATGAATGTTTTTGAGGATTAGTTTGACAAGAAAAGTAATGCTCTGGCTCTGCTCGACGCAGGGGCTTGACAAATTAATATTCAGTCTTTAAAAAAAACAAAACACAGAAAAGTGTGTGTCTGTGAGTAACTGTACGACTGTGTATGTTGTGAGCTGGGGGGGGGGGGGGTAAAGGGCATGGCATGAGTGTCAAGAAGTAGGGAGGAAAGTTATGTAACACCGTCCTCCTGTCTTTTTCTACATCTACATCGTCATTTGTACCACAAAGGGGGGGGGGGGGGGGGGGGGGGCTTAGATGACTTAAGACGAGGGGGCCCCCCATTGCTCACACACAGCTCTGGCACGGCCCTGGCTAAGAGGAAGCCTTAAACACAAGCCTCTCCGAATGATTAACGACAACTTTCTCTCTGGTGTTTTAGAACATGTGGGATTCAGTTCTGAGAGCCGAGGAGAGGACAGGAAGTCCCAGGGTTGGGGTGGGGGGTTTCTCGGGGGGAGCTTGAGAACGAAGCCAACCATTAACGTTGTAGGCCCACCACACCATCCCCAAAGAGCCAGAACCAAACGCCAACCAGTGCCTACCGACTTTACCCAAGAACTTTTCCCATCGAGTGAATCCTCCAAAACAGGCGTTAACATCTCAACCCGATGGGCTCTTAATTATTTATTACAAACAACCAATTTAAGTACTGGTGGCAGGATGTGGATTGAAGGTACGCAGTACTTAATGCTTGGCGTTTGGTTCTTTTCAACAAAAGAAAAGAAAAAAAGGTGTGAAATATTTTGATGTAAAAAAAAAAACACTTCCAAGCCAGTCAACTCTGACTGACTCTTGACTGCAGCTCGATTCAAAACCCCGACTGCTGAGGTCAAATGCCAAAGAACAAGCTTGGCGTAGCAGAGGTGCACTAAAGGGACCATTACTTTCGGAGATATTGAAGCTGTTCCAGACAGTGGAAGACCTTCTGCCTGGCTAGCTGTTCTGGCCCCGCCAACAAAACACTTTCTCACACTGAAAGGAATGCTGACTGTGCTGCCACTGAGGTCAATGGGCCCTGCTGATAATTTGGGTTTCATTTTTAGTAATGTTCAACTGTCGCGCCAACCTGTTGCAAAAGCCATTCTGAGGTGTTGGAATGGTCTTCATTGTGCTTTTGCAAATTAGAATACAGTAATTTCGTTTCAATGCACACAGAAGGTTTCAGTTAATTCAGTTGAATAATAAATTCAGGGCCAAAATGTTCCAATTTGATTAAGAATGTTTCTAAAAACAAACGCTTGCAGTTTGAAGCCAATACAAGCTTCGCTTCATGAGAATATACCTGCTGTCCTCAGTTAACCTCCTACTAAGGGAGGTATTGTCAAGCAATGCTTTGCATTTAATCTCAGTGGAAAAAGGCACCAGAGACCCCAAGATCCTGAACTTGTGGCTTGTGTCGAAGATAATGGTCGGTGGAGAAATAGTTCAGGGAAACTGCCAGTGTACTCTGCTAGAAGAGCTGAAAGACCCAACCCCTAGCTGCTCATTAATGACATGTATCTTGAGTTCATTGCAAGTCACTTAGGATAAAAGTGCCATATGTCTAAATAATAATACAAGTATTCACGGTTGAGTTCACTCAGTTAGCAGCATACCTCTGCCTGACGAGAGACAATGACCATGACACAACTCTCTGAACTTCACTCAACCAATCTAGCTCTCCGCGGTCTGTCCTTCCTCACCAGCATCACCATGGTTACCGTGTCCAACACCGGGTCCCTATTAGCACTGTTTGCGCCAAGCTGATTGGCGCTGGGGTGATAAAAGGCAGCGGACAGCAATGGCCGACACTCTGCACCACTTGAGCCCCCCGTCCCGCCCCCTTCTCTAATGGATCACCTTAATGAAGTCGCAATGCTGGGGCCTGGAGCCAAAAGGTTAATTTGCGTTTGTGATTAAGCCTGCGGTATAGGAGGCCTGAAGCCTGTAGAGGGGAAGCTGCTGGATCTGGCCCTGGCTTGTTTGTAGATAAATCAGGGGCGTAAGTGGACAGGGTCCTGGCACGCTGTCAAGGCAACCAGTGTCTCTCTCTTCAGTTGGGTTTTAACCTGATTCACTGCGAGAATTAGAATGTGTTTAAAAAGTTATAATTAATTGGCGAAGATTGCCATTCTGCCTTTGGCAAAGTAAGGATTTTAATTTGATCCCCCCGGTTGAAACAGCATAGTGTTTGTAAGGAAAAACTGTAATCTAATAGCATTGCAGATAAACTTCAGGAGACAGTTTCAGGAAACAGTTGATTTAACTCTCTCCACTGACAAAACGCTAGAGCAAACACATTTAGTTGCCAGAACTGGATTTACCCGTGTTATGCGGTAACGGCACTATCAAGCCACACAGCTAGCAGTAATCTCAAAATCCCATTGGCAGATGAGCATTGAAATAAGAGGTAAAGGATGCCTTAACCTTGAGTTACCACAGCTTACCATAGGCATCCGAGATGCCTAACCCCTACCTGCTGATTCTCGAAATGTATCTGAAAAAATTTGCTGCAAGTCGCTTTAGATAATAGCATCAGCTAAATGTCTAAATAGTAGTGGTGGGCATAGATTAATTTGTTTAATCTAGATTAATCTCACTGTAATCTTGGAATTAATCTAGATTAAAATGGCTCATTTGAAATATGTCGAAGGCATTCATAATATGTGTGTGCTACCTAAATAATGACTAAAAATAAGTCTGCGCGATTGTTGACGGGGGGGGGGGCGCGATTGTTGACCGGAGGGGGAGAGGTGCGCGATTGTCGACGGGGGGGGGGGGGGTCAGTAATGACACCGCGAATACGGACATTTATCATCTTTTTTTAAATAGATATTTTTTAAGAGGCCCCTGATTGGCCGAGGCCCCGGGCTGAAGCCCAGGTAAGCCCGTGCATTAAGGCGCCACTGCCCAGATCTACGACCGACGGGGGGGCAGAGGACGCAGCCGTTCCGCAGCCGTTCCGCGGCGCTTACCTTCCTTAGTGGAAATCCGGTATAGACCCAGCTCCTAACCCAACTTTGAGAATAGATTAACGGCGATAATTTTTTTATCGCGCGATAAGAGTCTCGCATTATCGCAGCACGTTAACGCTGATAACGGCCCACCACTACTAAATAGTAAAGAGTGAAATGACTTGGAAACTAAAGTGCAGACGTGGGGAAGTTAATGATCCACCCTAATGTCACTGAGGACCAAGATTCACATGCAATACAAATCCCTTCTGCCAAGGGTAATGCTTTAGCATGATAGATGGCCGGTCCATTTCCTGGCCTTAAAAAGAAAACAAGTTTCCAACCACAACACATTCCTAACAAAGCGAGACGCTCCGCTCTCCCAGCACAAGCTGTCCACCCCCCGTGCTTATTGCTTTTGAAAGGTAAGCACTTTTTTATGAAGGAACTCGCACTCTGTCCAGTCAACAGGAAACAATGGGGGGTGGTCTAAATGTTTGGCTGCACCAATCAGCACAGAGCTTGACTTGGTATGCATTCTAATTTCTTTACGAGGAGGCATCTCAAGGTTATGTGTCATGGTGGGACATCCCGGGGCTCTGTTGAGATGTTTGACAAATGTTTTGTGTGTATGCACATGCTGCTGTTTCCTTTGGCTAAAGCCTGTGGCTATATTTAGACATTTGTCATAGCAGGTTTCAACCTCCCCATTGTGAAGGCCCTCTTTGACTGATTGCCTCAGAGCACACCATCAAATCCATCAGTCATCCACCGTGCTATTCTCACAATGTTGGTTTCTCCAAGGTAATGGCCAGGGAACTACATGGGCCATGACTATTATGCGGATGTCTGAACTGAAAAAAACAACAACGAAATGGTCCTATATTATCCTTATATGGTCGTGTGGCCATCGTTCACTCCTTTATTTGGAGTGCAAAGAAATGCATAGAAATCCTAAGACTTTCTGGGCTGAAATGGTCCAATGTCTTCCTCCAAAGTAAACATTGCGAGTCCAGTGTTTTTTGAGCTGCCTGTGCATAGCATAGCTGTGAGTCACAGGATTGATAGATACTGGCTTCTGTTTGATTTTCTCCTCATATACTTGTGGTATCTTGGTTGTTTATCTCATATCATTGGCTCAACTGTTTTTTTCCGAACCAGCTGTGCACTTGGGAGATCCAGTAGTTCCTAGTTGATAATTATACCGATAATAACTTCTGAGGTTAGAGAGAGAGAGGGACAGGGAGAGAGAGAGAGAGAGATGCTGTACTGATTTCTGCTTACAGATGAGATGACTAGCATGAGAGTTTGGGCTATGAGTTTCCCAGAAGGAAACGTCTGATTTTCTTTTTTTTCCCCTCTCGCCAAGGAGTGCTGATAAACCCCCAGAAAAAAGCCGGAAGTGCCTTACAAATGAGCGCATTCTTTGCAGGCCTTGTAAGGGCTATTTCTACCACTAAAAGACCCTGTTTGAGTGGGACACCCTTTGTTGGACCCACACAACATACAACAGTTGGGAAGGTCTGTATTTGCATGGTGTCCCACTGGGGGCCTGTCTCTCGGGTCCCTGCTTCTCTTCAAGCTGGTGGTCTTCCACCATCCATTGTCGTCGTAATCACCAACTTCTGACAAATTAACCTGATAACGTTCCCGCATAGTTCAGTCAGGCAATGCAAATAGGAAGTCGGGCCCCATGCTCATATATAATGATAAATCTAACGCCGGAATTGTCATGTTTATTTTTCATTGTCTGATATTTGCTACGCCAGCAGTACCATGCCCAGGATAAGCATATCCAGGACCAGGTTTAGGTCATACATTCAACACATTGTATGCTGTAAAATATGTAGACTCGATGACCTTTTTATTTATTTGATTTATTGGGTGTGTTTGGCTCTGTTTAGGTCCAATACTGGAAGAAATGTAAGATAAATGGATTGTTTGATTGTTTCAATTGAATAAAAAAACAAATAAATAAACTCAATAAAGGTTTGTCCATGTTATGTAGTAATCATTGCTTGGGGTAACAGCTCTAAACACAACAGGAATAAAAGCTAATTGCAGTCTTACTCCATTTCCACCACCTCCACTCTCAAGAGCCATCAAGCTCCTGCCAATGCAGTTAGTTCTGATCGGCTATATTGACTTGTGGTCCTAGATGGAGACAGAAGACCAAGGTCTGAGCTGGTGTAGTTCTGTGGTGTGTCTACTAGAGGCCAAGGTGGAAGCTTTCCCAGGCAGTGTGAGAAATTACTCACTCAGACGTGATGGCTGTCTCCTCACCTTTATGTCAAAGTTTGCCGTCATGGCGTGTCTTGGTGTGTGTCTGAGAATTTGTGTGCATGTCTGAAAGTGTGTGTGTGTGTGTGTGTGTGTGTGTGTGTGTGTGTGTGTGTGTGTGTGTGTGTGTGTGTGTGTGTGTGTGTGTGTGTGTGTGTGTGTGTGTGTGTGTGTGTGTGTGTGTGACGGGGGGGGGGAGACACACACACACACAACACACTCTGTGTGTCTAGTTTCTCTCTAGTGCGTGTATCTGTCCAACTGTGTGTACGTCAGAGTGCACATTGCAAAGAACACAGACATGTGTTGTTGGAAGGACATGGACATGGCCGCCGTTTTCCCTTTTCTTGTCTCCTTCCCTTGATTGAATTCATCCGTCACATCAGCTCTCGGTGAGACCAGGGCCGTGTTCCGATAGCCGTACTACCCGTACTTAGTATACTTAGTTTGAGTACGTAGGGTGTTCCGATTATGATCGCGGCGAAAAGAAGTGTACTTGAAAGGACCCGTATGTGTACTCAAAAAGGCCAAAATGCTGAGTGTGCTACGGGGTACACTATGCGTACTCAACGGCAGCCATCTTAGCTACGTAGCGGAAGAGGCGGAGCCGCGCTCAGAGAACGTCTAATGAATTCACGTGTTTGTTGGGTGACGCGGCCGCGCAGCTGATGTCATTTCCGTTAAGTGCGCCACAGAGTATTGCATTTGGAACAGCACTAACATCTGAAGCTCTGCGTACCTATTGAGTGCGGATAGTTAAGTGTACTCACGGAAGTTAGTGTACTCACAGATATCGGAACACGGCCCTGGGCCCCTGACTGGGGTTCCTGGAAGCCTCTGTGATCACGGATACAAAGGATTAGTTAGGAGATGGCTGACTGGTGTTCAGAGCCAGAGGTTAGCAACACTCTTATGACCATCACATGTTAGATGGTAGTTTACACTTCCTCCACACTTTAACCAAATTTCAACTGGAAAAAACGTTATGAATAGATACAATAATTGAAATGCATCCTTTCCCTATATTTTTGTCTTTAACTCTTTAGCTTCTGTTTTTGTACATTTTTGCTTTGTCATGTTTTTCTTGAACACACACCTGTGGATTAGGAGGGACATTGTACCACTTTAAATCCAAATGTGAACAGAAAAAAAAAAACCTTTGGTATTAGGACAACCATTAATACAAGAATTATAATAAATCTGTAAATTTCTTTCCCCGATATGTTTGTCTGTTTATACACCTTGAGATGGGTGGTTTTACAATATGAAATGTATTCTCACAAAGGCTGACATTTTTACTGTGATTGATGGATCATTAGCAAACAAAAGGTAACTCAATGTAGCTGTTGATAACTTTGCAATTTGCAAGATTCAAGAACTTTTTTTGTCACATACAAAGGATGTACATTGAAATGAAAGTGGCAATGCTTATGTGATTGTGCAAAAACAGCAGTAACAGTATTTACAATAAAACAGGAGCAACAATATTTACAATATTTAATATTTAAAAAGAAGCAACACGATTTGCAATAGGTGTAGAAGGTTGCAGTGTTGTCATTGTTCCCTTCATCTCAAGATCTGTGTAATGGGATGACACAAACACAGTGTTTCATGTAGACCTACACACTAATTCAATGGTTAACCATCAGGCAATCATTTGCCTGATTTTTTTTTTTTGGTGCCTGTGGAGGGTTTATGTGGAGTGTGTGTTGTTGATGGCTGGTTTACAGCCTCACCTGGCCTGAGTCGGACTAATTGGACTCTGGCTGGGTGGGGCTGCACACCTGTGGTGCATGAGCAATCATGGCACCCAGGATAAACCAGCCATCAACACACACACTCGAGGAGGAGCACTGTCATGACAAGGAGTAACATCAGCTCGGCATATAACATCTTGCCTTAATCTCTAAATAAACACCTTGAACACCATCTACCCGTGTCCTGTGTCGGAGGGCCCCAGGAAGAAAGCCACTTCGGTGGCGTGTGGCCGGACGTACCCCGCGACAGTGCCAAATTAGCATTTGCTAATTTTTGTGATGATTGAGCAATTGGAGTGATTTGAACACATGTAGATTAACAGGAAAATGTCCACTTCAAATCTGGCGTCATGCAATACCCAAACAGATCTCCTGTCTGTCTGCCTGCCTGTCCGTCTGTGTCTGTCAAATCAATTGTTTTATAGGCATGACAAAATCATTACCCTATTGCCAAAGCATACTATATTCATAAACAAAAGATAATCACAACGGTTTGTAAATGACCATAAAATGATTGATGTTCATGTGTCTCTCTCTCCCAGAGTCTGGATGAGCTGGAGGATGATGACGGTGGTGAGAGGGAGAGGAAGATGGAGCAGCAGCTGGTCCAAGCCAACACGGTCCAGAACGAGGGCATGACCCCTGTTCCTGGACCCCCGGGACCCCCCGCACACCTGCCGCAGGTATGAAGCCCATCCATCGTGGCTCGCTCTACTTCACCGCACGCCATTTTAACCCCAGTGACTGTATGCACGTGACGCCACTATTGAATACTAGTAGTAGCTTGTTGTGGAACATTACGAGACTTTCAAATATGTGTAGCTTATAATCTCCTGTGACCCCATCTGCGTATCAGGCGACCCCAAGTTTCATTGGTATAGCCTTAAGCACTGTTACATTCTCAAAGCTTCACAGGCCCCACATTATACGACACCCCCTTACCCCTAAGCCCACTGAAGGGCAAAGACAAATAATGCTCATACAATTATGCTTTCGTTTTCACCCTTTAAATGACATTAAATTGCATTTTAAGGGTAAAGTCGTAGGGGGCAGGATGGCTGGGATCAGTGGCTTGAGTGTTCGACTCCCAGTCCAAATGTCAATGTCAAATCTACCTGTAGGCATCCTTGAGTGAGCTTCCCTACCTCTTGCTTTGGATGATAGTGCGTGCAAAACTAAATAGTACATGTAATGAATGGCTCTTTTCAATTCAGTTTTGTACTTTTACCCACTACCCTCAGACAAAAATCATGTAAAGGCTCAAGGCTAATAGGCTTGTCTCATTGCTCTACAGATACCTTAATAGGCGCAGTGCTCAGCATTACATTTACATCTGTCTGTATAAACGTTTTACTGCGGTTTGGCTGAGTATCTGAATCTTAAACGAGGACAGGATGTTCTTTCATCAAATCAATGTGACAGTTTGGTGTAATATGTAAATACAGGAGAATGGAGAAAAAAGGCCAACAAATTGAGGTTTTTATTCGATGCCGCTTAACTTTCTGAGATATCACTGATTTTAAATGAATGCAGCGTTTCACGTGCTGTCCAAACTTTTATAGACACATAAATATAAACATTGCGGTGCATGTTTTTTTAGCGAAAGAAGACAGTGTTCTGAACAGGTTGATCTGAAATCTGACGACTGTATGAAATTTGCAGTTTGGAGACCGGAGTAGACATTTAAATGGGTTTCGTGAGTGACGGCTTCTGTTCGCTCTGCCGAGATTTATTTCCCAGATGGATTGGTTTGTTGCGCCTCAGCGGTCTCTAGTACTTTTCCACTTTTACAGCACCTCAAAAAACATGCCATGGTTATTTTTTACAGAAATCTCTCTTAAATGATAGATATACATGAACACTGCACTCGCATGCAGGAACAGTCTGACAGTAACCCATCTAAAAAATATGTACACACACACACACACACACACACACACATCCCACGACGCCTGTAGATTGAAATGAAATGTGCATTCATTTAAAACAAATGTTTGAAATTCCCAGAGTAACCTCTGGCAGATGTAGCTGTACTGATAACATCCATCCCACTTCTATGTACTCTTCTCATGTTAAGAATTCAACACGCATGGGGCGGCCGGGTGGCTCAAGTCGCTCATGCGCTAACAACGTTGTCAACATGCTGCGTAGCGACCGGCAGTTCGATTCTCCTTCACCTTTGCTGCCACACGTCATTCCCTCTTTCTTTCAAACAGCTTTCCATGTCCGTCTCTTGTCCATAAAGGCACATAAACAGCCCATAAAAATGTATATAAAAAATGATTCGACGCACATGCTGGCCTGCAAGTCCGGCTTTTTCGGCAACGCATCACTATAACTCACCAGGTGCAGCAAGGTGCTCTCAGCACTCTCACCGGTCTGACAGAAGCTTGGAGGAGATTGAGAACAGGGAAGGGGACGGTATGTACCGGCCATTTTTCTCTAACGGCTGTCAAAGGGATATCTCTGGATTAACATAGGTGATAGTGAGTAGTTCAAAATAGTCCTTAAACAGTTATGCCTGGTCTGGCAAGAAGAAGGAGCGGGAGAAAAGCCACTGGCAAAATTTCTGTTTGGGAATGAAACTAGGAGCAATTTTTTAAAGAGCGTTGGCCATGTCCTGGCTTGTTCCTTGTGTATTTTAATTGATGCGTACAGTTGAATATTTCTCCAGACGGGCGATGGTTTCTCAGACATACAGTAGTATAACATTTATAGTACTACGACCCGGTTTTAATGGAAAAACCAGCGGGGGGGGGGGGGGGTGTGTGTGTGTGTGTGTGTGTGTGTGTGTGTGTGTGTGTGTGTGTGTGTGTGCATGCAAATACTCGTGAATGTGTCTCTCAATCCATACCGTGTGTGTATGTGTTTACTCATGCACACACACACACACACAGATTGTGATCTAATATCCATAGGCTGGGAGGGTCACAGGGAGGCCTTCTTGCGGCCATGTGTTCCTGGTTTACGGAGGGACGTGAAGCCTTGCGAGGCGCACCGTGCAGAACCACCGTATGGAACATTCCTGTCATCTGCTTCTAATGTGCTGCCAGTCTCTTCCCCTTTCTTTCTTACTATCCCCCTTTTTCCATTGTAATGTATTTTTCCATTTTTCACTTTTTCAATAATTTACTGTTGTTTCACCTTTTTTCGCCCCTTTCACATATTTCTCTTTTACGTTCACTCTCTTTTTCTTTTCTTTTGTCTCTCTTTCTTTATTTCGCTCTCACTCTTTCACACTTTCACTCTTGTTCTCTTTGTCTGTCACTCAGCAACTCAATCAGTAAAGAGTGCCAAATTAGACGAGACTCATTACCATTACCGTTATGCAAAGAGTCTCCTTATCTGAAACAGCAGCATCTTAATTGGCATTCAGCATCATATAAACTCAAGACTAAATAATAATTTGAATTGTTAATTTTTAATGTTTCATTATCTGGCTGCTAACCAACCGCCAATGGGCTGTTTATATATAATTTAGGTTCTGGGTTCGAACCCCAATGTCCTAGTCGACCAGTGCGCATCCTTCTATTCTACCTTCTCCTTATCGATATCCAACAGTATCTAACATTTATTATAAGTCTCTTTAGATAAAAGCTACTGCTAAAACACTGTAACACAGGGATATTCAGCTAATGGATTTAGCTCACTGCTCGCAAAAATATTGTCTCGACAAACAACAGTTACTAGCCACCCTTTCTCTTTTAAAGGTTTGATAGCTCCTTTGGGCTTTAGACTGCCAATCATGCTTAGTTATTAAAGAATATCCATCATGACCTCGAGTGCACACCAACGCCACAATAGCGTTTTGTTTCTTTCATATCAAGAGATTTGATTAGCCGAGGCGGGTCTCAAGGCAGCTTGCTGGGACGCTGGAAGAAGAGCTCTATTGTAGAGTTTAAGACGGCATGCTTCAGGAGATTCCCCCTGGACTTAATGGACTGTCAGGATCACAAAGAGAGGATTTCTAAAACATGCACGCGTGCAAGCACGCACAAATACACACACACACACACACACACACACACACACACACACACACTAGGATCTAATTTATTTTGTACTAATAATTATATGATTAGAATCGGGCATCTCGCTCAAAGATGCCTACAGGGTTGTGGACATTGGGGATCGAACCCAGAACCTTTGACTGGGAGTCGAGTATTTTATCTTCCTTTTCCTTCCTCTTTTCTTTTTTTCTTGACATTTCTGCTCCTCTCTATTTTCCAAGTGTGAAGGCCAGGGTGCCATCATTCCTGTCACCATATATTCTGCCCTCCCCTCTCTCTCTCTCCCCCCTCGTTCCCTCTCTCTCCTCACCACTCTCCTCCCTCTCCCATGGACAGTGTTAAGTGATAGATCTCCCAGCCCCAGCAAGGCCCTAATCCTTTATGAAAGCTTTATGGTCTCTCTCTCTCTCTCTCTCTCGCTCCCGCTCTCTTGCTCCCGCTCTCTCACATCCAGCAGGCCTCGACCGCCCATCCCTGGCTGTTCACTTTGTCACAAGAGGACTTGCACTTAGCATAGTGCTACCTACCTCAGTTGGTAGAGCAGGGCATTAATACTGCCACTTGGTTAGTGGTTCAATTCCCCACTAGACCTAAGAAATGTTTGCACTCATGGTATTCTAAGACGATTCGGATAAAACCAAAAGGGATATGTGTTTTTTAAAATATTGCCTATAAATGAAACACAATCACTAGTAATGGTGATCAGCAGTGTTGGTAATAACGGCGTTAGAGTATAACAGCGTTACTAACGGCGTTACTTTTTTCAGTAACG
Organism: Merluccius polli; assembly: GCA_030340625.1. NCBI lineage: Eukaryota > Metazoa > Chordata > Actinopteri > Gadiformes > Merlucciidae > Merluccius > Merluccius polli. The sequence continues at coordinate 61,778 of JAOPHQ010000644.1, forward strand.
AGTAATCTAATTAATTACTTTTTACCTCGTTGCAACGCCGTTACCGTTACTGAGCATGTGAAGTGGCGCGTTACTTAGGGTGGCCATTCGTCCGGCTTTAAGCCGGACTGTCCGGTTTTTCAAAGCCCTGTCCGGCGCAAGCCGGACGCGTATTTGTCCTCCTTTTTGAGACAACCCCGCTGGTCATAGGTCCGCCCGCCGGTCATAGGTCCGTGGTGTGTTACGATCGCGCGCGCAAGGTGTTTTGGCCACACATCTGCTGCACAGAGCCATAGAGATCTCTCTCTCTATGGCTTAACAGGCTGCAATATATTGAGTTCAAATAAATACCAAATGTTCTAAAATACTGTATATAGTGTTTTCATTCTTCAATCAGTTAATATAAACACCTTTGACGTTAAAGATGTTATCGAATGTAATAGGGTATAGAACATGAAAAATAACGCCACAGTTACTTTGCTGAGTAACTAATTACTCTTACAATTAGGTAACTGAATTACTAACTCAATTACTTTTTGGGAGGAGTAATTTGTAACTGTAACTAATTACTTTTTTTAAGTAAGATGACCAACACTGGTGATCAGTATGCATTTCTGATTTGGCTCCATTCTGTGCGGCCAATAATGAGTATTTGTGGATCAACATGTGTTGATGCGGTCAAATAACACATATTACAAGCAAGGCTAGCCACAAGGTTGGCTCATTTACATGGAACAGATACTGTCCAAAGTTGGCATGATTCATCATCGTCAGTACCGTCCCACAGATGGTATACAATGTGATTGGCTCCATTGTAATGGGAACATAAAAATGTGTTTTAGTTTTTCCAGTATTTGCCGAGTACCAGTGGTGCAATTTAGGCTCTCCTAAATCAGCCCCCCTCCTTTCACCAGTGTTACACTTCATAACAAGACTATTTATTTTGGGTTACCAAGCCTGTTATTGAAACACAAAAAGTAAAATAATAATGATGGGGGGGTGGGGGGGAACAACTCCTGCTGTTGGTCCCCCCCCGCACCTGTCGCACCAAATGTGCACCCCTGCCGAGTGCAGTAATCGCTAATCAGTCAAATCCCTGTTGTTCAGTTTTAAGAGCTGCCCACTGGGGATCTCATCGTAGTTCACATGTGACCTTGAGATGACCAATGATTGGTCATCTCTGTTGTATTTTTTAAATGTTTTTTTAACTAGTGTCGTCTCTGTTTTGTTTTTGTATTCCAGGAAACTCCAAGATCTGGGACTGGTCGCCACAAGAGGTCAGCCTTTTATTTTACATTTGTATTCATATTAAGTGTATTTATTTATTTATTTATTGACTTTTTTATGTTCATTTGGAGATGGGAATTGGTCTTGAGAGATGGCTCTCTTGATTTATAAATTCTTTCATTTAATTGTTTCACACCCCTGTGACAGGAAGTATCACAATAGCGCATGCTGTATTGTTGTTGTTTGAATCAAGGTAATTGAACTTAAGCATACTTCTTAAGCACCATTTAATTACATTTCCACTACCTACCCCCCCCCCCCCCCCCCCCATCAACAATCGCGCGCCCCCCCCTCCGTCAACAATCGCGGAGTGTGTGTATTATCTGTGTGTGTGTATTATCTGTGTGTGTGTGTGTATTATGTGTGTGTGTGTGTGTGTGTGTAGTATCTATCCATGTGTATAAGAAGTGCACATACACTTTGGTGTGTGTGTGTGTGTGTGTGTGTGTGTGTGTGTGTGTCTATACACACCTCATTTTGTTTTGGGCCAATTTCTTGGAAATGAACCGTGAGCAGATATGTTTTGGCTCCAAATGGGGCTGCCATTTTAGACACTCCTTGTTGTGAATATGTGTGTGTGGGTGCTTCAACCCAAATGTCATGCACACTTTCACAATTTGTCTGTCATGTCCATGAAGTGAGGACTAGCCTTGAAGTGTTGAAGTGAAGAGAAAAAGACCTTTTATAAATATATGGCGTGGGCGACAAGAACCATGGACAGCACTTCAAGGACTTGGTCATCATTTCATTTTTATCAGAAGCAGTGGAAACGTTGCTGCTTAGGTGGAAATAAAAAAAAGTATGAAGTAAGCTGTTGATTCAGTAAATGTCACTTCCACCACTTTTATCGTCATATCATTACATTTCTTCTCACGATCTTGGTCTCTTAAATCTCAGTGCTGTAGAAGTCATTCTTTGTTCATGGGGCATTATTTTTTTTCTATCCACGCAACAAAGCTATACTTCACTGGGCATTTCATTTCTTTATTTGTATTCCTTCTATGAGATCTCCACAGTGCAAAGCCATACATTTGTTGTTCCCAGGGCATTTATTTATTTATTTATTCATATCTGTGAAACTCCTAGCAGCCATTTGAAAAGGCAGGTGATGGCAGGTGGCCCACGTTGGGACTTTTCTATTCTTTTTCTGCATTATCACAACCACCAGCAGCAGCCTCCCCTCCCTGCCTCTCTCGCTCGCTCTCTCTCTCTTGCTCTTTTGCGCTCTCTCTCTCTTCCCCAAAACGTCTTCTTTGCTGGAATATGCAGACGGCCGTATGGACCGGGACAATGCAGGCGAGCCTGGAGCTCTCGCCAATAATTGGATTTCCTCCAGACAGAGAGCTTTTCTGTCCCCTGGACAGTGGGGGTGGTGGGTTGGGGGGGGGGGGGCGCGTTGTGGAGGTGGAGGTGCAGGTAGTGGTGGTGACGGTAGGCTTGGGTTAGGGTGTGAGGGTAGTGGTGGTGGGTGGTGGGTGGTGGTGGAGGTAGTAGTTTTAGTGGTGGTGGTAGTAGTAGTTTTAGTGGTGGTGGTAGTAGTGGTTTTAGTGGTGGTGGTAGTAGTGGTTTTAGTGGTGGTGGTGGTAGTAGTGGTTTTAGTGGTGGTGGTAGTAGTAGTTTTAGTGGTGGTGGTAGTAGTGGTTTTAGTGGTGGTGGTAGTAGTAGTTTTAGTGGTGGTGGTAGTAGTGGTTTTAGTGGTGGTGGTAGTAGTGGTTTTAGTGGTGGTGGTAGTAGTAGTTTTAGTGGTGGTGGTAGTAGTGGTTTTAGTGGTGGTGGTAGTAGTGGTTTTAGTGGTGGTGGTAGTAGTAGTTTTAGTGGTGGTGGTAGTAGTGGTTTTAGTGGTGGTGGAGGTAGTGGTTTTAGTGGTGGTGGTAGTAGTAGTTTTAGTGGTGGTGGTAGTAGTAGTTTTAGTGGTGGTTTTAGTGGCGTTTGTAGTGGTTTTAGTGGCGGCTATAGTAGTGGTTTTAGTGGCGGCTATAGTAGTGGTTTTAATGGCGGTAGTAGTGGTATTAGTCTCGTGGTGGATGGTGGGTGGGCTATGTGGGAGCCTGACAAGTTTTCAAATATGTTTTCAAGAAATATAGATATATAAATAAATATATAGAATATATAAATACATAAATCGGCATGAATATTCTCCCCCGGTTCCCCCTGAATGCCCTCTTAAGAAGGTAGAGCGCAAGTGTATGAGTCAGTGCACTGCGGATAAGAGATGCTTTTGTTAACCACGTTTCATCCCTCTCCTTAAAAAGCAGTGACATTGAAAGAAAGAAATTCTTGGAAAAGACACAAACAGCCCCACCGTGTCTCTCACAAGCTCTCGCTTGAGGTTTTCACGTCTCATTTCCCCATCTCTCCTAATCAAAATCCTTTTTTCACCACAAAGTTAGTCTTTTAGTGGCTGTTCTTCGTCAATAAAGGCGGGATAAAGGCGCGCGGGGGGGGGTGGGGGGGGGGGTAATAATGCCCGCCTAATTGAAAGAACAGGAGGGGGACTTTTATGTTTGGAACTCGTCACTTTGTGTTGCACATGTGGCGTTGGCGTCTTGAGTAGCATCACCTCAAACACATTAATTATGGTAAACGAAAAGTCATACTTTATTTTTTGCTAAGTTTAAACACGTTCAAACAGCAATGGACAATGGATGGCAGAATGGAAAACAGTGGATTGACAGCAGTGAATCAGTTACATGGTGTGTGTGTGTGTGTGTGTGTGTCAATCTTAAAAGGCATCCAAAGAACATCTCAACATCACCTGTCTTGTTGTCACCCAATGTTAGTGTCCTGTTACAATGTAATTACACATTGGTGTCCTGGGTAATGCATTGTCCTGGGTAATGAGCAGTGTTACAGCATGTACTTCATATGGAATAATGTTATGGAACAGCATGTAACTACAGTGTAGTTAGGTGTTAAGTTTAGGGTTAGGGTCAGGCTGTTAACGCTACTACATATCAAGTACATGCTGTTAAAGGTGACTACATTGCTTATTAACATTAACATTACATTGTAACATTAACATTACATTGTAAAAAGTGTTACCGTCTTGCAGGGGTGGACTGGACTTCGGGAGCACCGGGACAATTCCCGGTGGGCCGACGGATCTGTGGCCCGAGAAAGATTCATATTTTTTTTGAGTAGAATAAGGGGAAATGATTAAGCCATAGAATTTCCACTGCTATCGCTCATCTTCCGGCCTATTGGTCTATGCCCTCGTCCCTGGCCCCACCCCCCGGCCCAAAGTCATACATGCTTGCTGCTACACCCTCGCCAGACAGAGAGAGGAAGACAGCGAGTGGCTGTTGGTTTGCGCGGGGACTGAAGTCGTTCATTCTCACTTTTCCAAAAATCGAAGTCAAGTCAAAATGGAAAGCCAAGGTAAAAAACGTAAAGGCAGTGCCCAGAAATTGAGACAAAAAGATGAAGTCTCTCAAAGCTGATGCAGCTGAATGTCTAAATTACTTACTTGTTCTCTAGTACTTCTACGGTCTCGATTCAAGATTTATTGCCATGCCACCTTAGTGGTTAGGAAGTTGCCTCAGTATGTGCTCATGACATGAAAACAGTAAAAACAGGGACATCAAGCACAACTTTAAAAGACAAATAAAAACACACATTTTCGGTTTAACTGTGCGTGCTCTGTAGTAGCGTCATCTTATTAAGTATGTGTTTGTGTGTACTGTAGTGGCGCCATCTACTACTGACAGTGTGTGTGTGTGTATGTTCTGTAGTGGCGCCATCTACTATTGAAAGTAGGCCTATGTGTGAGCTCTGCAATGGTCTGACACTGGCACAGAGTAGAAATCATTGTGTGGGGGCAGTGGGGGCACGCACGTGTTGGGGGCCAGTCGGTCTGAAAGTCCAGGGCCCTTTTTCAGTCCCAGTCCACCCCTGCCATCTTGTCTTCTTTGTTACAGCATCTGTGTTGGAGTTCAGCACTTGACTACTTCTGGAAAAAAACCTAGCCTTTGTTTGAGATTCCTATAGCCGCTCTGCACTTGGTCATACAACAAGGTTTGATTGCATGCTTTTGATGTGTTGTCAGCCTCACCCGGAACTAAGTGCAAATGTTGCCCAAATCATTTCCATAGCCCGTCCGGAACCGGTTCGGCGGAGGAAGACGTGGGAGGAAACGCCAGACAACAACCGCCTCGCCAGCCCAGAGAAACCAACGCCTACAGCAGCCTGGATAAAAGAATGGAGGAGCTGGAGAAGGTTTGTTTCAGCCTGGAGGTCAAAACCAATCTCCCCTTCCTTGTTATGGAAAAATCAATTCAACACACTTCTGTTTATATCCGCCACAAGTCCATTTCATTTTGGTCTCCAGGATACCAAGGAGTGTTGATTTTAGTTTTTTTAAATCCTTAAATAAAAATAAATGTCTTGCCTTCGTGAGAGAATCGCCCTTTGTTTCCGAGGTGAAGCAGACACAGATGTGGAGACGACGTTAGCCACTAGCTGCAAGCCTCCTCTGCTCCATATAAATACACAAAATAGCACAACAAACCATCCCCAGGGGTGTGAAGTCATATCCTACCTTTGCCCTCCAACAACAATAGTTAAATTGCCAAACACTCCCCGCTTGGAAGCGCTTATGTCTTGGAAGGGTCGCTGCAAAGACCTTTCACCGCTATTTTGCTAGTTCTCAGGTCCTCAAGAAACTTTTTCTATAGGTGGCTCAACACAGTAGTTCGCTAACCTCATTATGGTTCTCAATACCATCTCAAAATATGTCTGTTATGTTTAATTTTTTTAACTTTTTAACATTTTGGAAGCTAGAAAATTTGACCCTCGTGCACAAAGCACAAGCCTTTCATAGTGAAGGCACTAAAATGGCAGCTAGCGCCGTCACCGCGAGACCGACCAAAATCTGATTGCAGACATTCAGAGTAGCAACATGCTGGATGCATGTTGCATGTGTCGGAGAATAAAGGCAGAATTAATGAATGGCCTTTATCATACATTGAATTTGATTTGTTGACTTTAAATCCTCAATTAAATGCCAGATCGAATTCCCTGTTTTTTCTTTTCCCTTTAAATTAGCCCTACCTTTATGGCTTTATGGTCGATATGTGCGCAAAGCTTAGGCTATATAAATATTGATGAAAGCGAGGTATAAAATACTGGTGAATTTCTTATTTACTCCATGACCTTTAAACCAGGTAAGATGAGCACAAATGAATATGGTAAAATTATCAATCTATATTGGCATACATGCAGAATATGGAGAAAAAACATGAAATAAGATGCTATTGCTGATCTCAAACTGGCTGGATACATCTTCCGGTGTGTAATCCATCGCTATTCTAGTACTCAAACATGCCTAGTTTCCTTATACTGGATTTGTTAATGGTTTTATTATTTATGAAACAAGAATGTGGGAAAAAAGTGATTTGCAGATGATTGCTTCCGCCCTGTGGCAGAAGAGAGCGTAGCAGTTCATGGCACATTGGAAACAGACGTTATAAGATGCGCTCTTGCTTAATTATACAAGTTGCTTTTTATTTTTATTTTTACAGTTGAACCGATAACCTCAATGTTTTGCAGAGAGGTTTTAAAAAATGGATGTCGCCTTGTAGTAAACTTAGCCGCTTTGTCGCGACCCAGGTTCAACTCCCACCTGCGGCTTCTATGCTACTTCATTCCCTCTCTTTTCTTTAGCCCACGTTCCTGTCTGTCTTCACTCTCTTGTGATGAAAGGCGCATGAAAAAAGCTCAGTGAAATTTATATTAAAAGAAAGTTTCTGTACAAAAGGTGACAAACCATAACCTTTTCGTTGATGTCTGACCTGCTGTGTTACTCGCTGGCTACCGCTCCCATGTTCTGGTAGGAACTGGTGACCTTTTCCATTGTGGAGCTGTTTCTCTGGAAGGCCTTGACGTCTATCTGCAGCATCTCCAGTCTATCTCTGATTCAAATGTCACCTTGCCCCATGCCTTTTCTCAAAATAACACTAAGTATTATAATTATTATAACAGCGAGTGAGTCACTCCTAAGAAAAACCCAACTGATTGCTAAGTCTTACTGTTTAGTTTACTCTTTAGTCAGTTAGCAGCTTATGGCGCATTTGTCCAAAGCGACTTGCAGTGAATTCAGGTACCATTAAGGAACCCAGCACCTTCAGACTGGGACCCTAACCGCTGACCCCTAGTTTTTCCGCCTTAAAGTGTTGTATTCAATGTTAAATTGTCCGTTATCCATGAGAGACGGTTGATTTTTACATTCACAGAGAATGTCTTTTGAGCACTTTGAAAGAGAGGCCTGGAGTCTTGAGTCGGCTACCTATGAACAAACGCCACGTTATCGCTTACGTCTTCTCCCTGTTGACTGGGTTTCCATGGAAACATATTTCATGACTTATCGGCAACACATTGAGAGTACAGCGGGGGTAAAAAGTAGAGAAAGATTGGCAGCTGTTTACGATTGCAGTCCCTTCATTGTACTTCTCAGGAGTACTACTACTGCAGTACCACGAAGCACATGTTACTGTCATGTCTCCCATTACATGTGTTATTGTTTTAGACAGAAGACACACATTTACTTCGTAGTGAAGGACTGTATTTGACACAAGCTGCTCCTCATCATGGGACACAGAGTTTGTACTTTTAACACTGTAACAGGTTTAGAAAGGAAGTAGTGGAGCTTTTTATGGCCATGCAGGCGAACAGTGGAGTAGTAGTTCTGATGCATGCAGTTTTAACGCAAGTTTTAAACACTAACCCTAACTTGACTAGCTGGTTGTTGATTTGCATGGTTGACTCCAACATCATTTGGATGTGTGTATGAATGTGTGTGGGTGTGTGTGCGCATGGGTGTGAATGGGTGAATACGTGTATGCATGAATGAGTGAATTTGTGTGTGAATGTGAATGGGTGAACATGGCTATAATTGATTATGTGACTGGGGTAATGTAATTATGAAACTCTTGTAGTGACTGCAGTGCTAAGAAAAGCTGTATATAATAAATCCAGTCATTTGTTGAGTCAAAGATTTAGTTTCATGTCTACACTATCCATGAGTACATCCAATCCCCTCACATCTCTCAGGTGGATACCTGGACCCCCCCATGATGAGCTCCTGAGGGCAAGCGAGCACATAGTATCGTGTGATTGGCAGAGAGAGGATGGATGGGTGGGGGGGGTGACATTCTTTACTCTGTACAACCCCCTAAGTTGGTCTTTAAGGCAGACAGTAAACACATTCCTGTGTGTGTGCGTGTGCGTGCGCGTGCATACTTCTGACGTAGACCAAAGGCTTTGAAAGAGAACCATGAGCGGTTCTCTTTCAAAGCCTTTGGTCTACGTCAGAAGTATTGATATACGAACTGCCCTTTAATTGTATTTATATATCATGGCTGGATAGCTTTATTCTTGTGTGTGTCTGTGTGTGTGTGTACAGGAGTTGGCCCGGGAGCGCCAGGAAAATGACCGGCTGCTGAAGGCCCACGAAGACAAAGATGACCTCATCGTGAAACTGAAGGAGGAGATTGACCTATTGAACAGAGTAAGTGTGTCTCTCTTTCTTTCTGTCCCCCCGCCCTGTGTCTCTCTCCCCTCTCTCTCTTTCTCTCCCCCATATCTCTGTCTCTGTGTCCTGTCAATCATAATGGTGTCCTTGCTACCTCCCTGTATCTCTATTGTGCTCCATCTCTCGCTCTCTCTCTCTCTCTCTCTCTGTCTTTCTCTTTCTCGCTTTGTGTGTGTGTGTGTGTGGTAGGTGGGTTTGTGGGTTGTTGTAAATGTATAGCTTTGTTTTGACCCATGTTAAGAGCACATGTGTTTGTGCTCAGTATCCATAGTTCCCCACACTGGTGTAAATATCGACGGCACAACCAGTGCAGTGCACCGGTGCCCAGAAGCTGTCAGGGGCCCATGTAGGAAGGCAATTTTTTTTTTGCCGCTTACCCAGCACTCAGTTTATTGTAGGTGGGCCCTCTTGCCCATTGACTGTTTCACGCATTCTTCAAAGTAACCATTCAACGATAACACTAAGATTACTTGTAATTGTGATCGCTATTTATACCACCTTCCCACCACGAGAGCAAAGCCTGCATGCAAAGTCCGCTGAACACAGCGCAACAAACTCAATGGATTGCAATTGGAAGATTGATCAATGACAGCAGAACACATAGGCCTACCATGTAAAACATCAAATCACATTAGTTATAATAGTTATGATTATTAGGCCTCTAAAGTTTAGTTGCTTACAATGCCCCGGCCCCCGCAATGTTTGGATATATGCCAACAATGGCATTATTATTATATATTTATATATTTATATGAAAGAATGAATAATAACACATCATGCAGTTGAGTGTGTCAGACACAAGAACACACACAGTTAGCCCTAGTTAGTTTTATATGCTATAGCACATTGTAACATCTGACACATTTGTTTGAGGGACAAGTCAACACTGGTAGCCTATTGTAATTATATAAACAAATGAATAATAACCCATCAAGCAGTTGAGAACTTATGTATGGCGCATATGGCAAAGTGTGTCCGACACAACACACCCACACTTATTGTATTTAGTTTTATATTAAAGTCTATCGTAAGATTTGATTGATTTGTTTGAGACATTTAATATATTTGGTTTGTTTCAGACCTACGGAACACACACAGTTCCTATCCACGATGATGAATTTAGTTTGACTTTCAATATTCCCCCCTCCTGCTTCCTAATCTCAATAGCTCATTGAGAGCCGATTTATTTCAGATTAGTCTTGTTTTAAAGAGTACACATTGTGACAATGTTTCACACGTATTTCCCCAAGTGTCACAAAATGTCCTTGATATTAATAGTGTGAAATATTGTCCAATGTCCAGGCTTCAGAACAAGACTAATCTAAATGAAATCGGTCCTTTTTCAACAAGCTATTTTGTTTTGTCTTGGTGCACTGCTGTCTAGGTCTCAGGGTCATTGTCCCTGCCATGGGTGTACCATCGCGCGGAGTGGTTGCGTGTGTGTGTGTGTGTGTTTGGGGTGTGGGCAGGGGGGGGGGGGGGGGGGCATGAGAAAAAATATTTGCACCAGGGCCAATCACAATTATGTTACGCTGCTGGTTTCCCATATATATAGAAGAATCCCCCAGCAGCAGTTTCCTATTCAATGGGCTTTGTCCTACTGGGTCTCGAGAGGTTTTTGGTCAAAGAAAAATAAACCCTGCAAATATTTATCCAAGGTTTTGTGTGCACAGTACCTTGGAATTTTAAATCTACGCCCCAACAGATGCTCATAATAAATAAATAGAAATCTCTTATTTTTCATATAATCACCAAAGTGCATCACTCAAAATTCCCTGTTCTCTTTCCCCTTCGGATCCTACCAACGTCCTGCGGGGTGGTACGTCGAAACGCATCCCGAACCAACTGAACATATGTAAACAGGGGCGGTGGACTAATTGAACCCAGCCGGTTCAAATCACATACGGACAAGCTCAAGATCCAGAAATTAAAACGTTCAGAGCCTTGGCCGTGGCACATTACGATAAAACAACGGCGAAAAACGACCCCTTCAAGGAACAAGTGGCGTCTGCTGCGCGGCGTTTGTTCGTCAACGCTCTTTGCCTGTAGGGGCGGATTAAACACCCCTGTGTGCCACTTAAAGCATCGGGGGGGAAAACCACTTAAAGCAGAGGAAAAGCCACTTAGATTAGTGATGGAAGAAGGATTACAGTTCTACCCAAGCCCGTTTTATTTTCCCGGCTCCAGTCTTAACCATGTCTGACCGAACTCTCCCTCCGGCCCCCCCGAACAAAACACCCAGGTTCCCACCTCCCCCATCGCCAAACGCAATCAGCTGCGTAGCGTCGAGTCCACCGCCTCTGGGCCGAGCGGAGACGGGTTCACAATCAGCCTCCACTTTGGAAAGGAAAGGTACTGGTCTCAGGAGATGTTCAAGTTCACCGGGCGAGGGTTTTTCCTCCCGCAACTTTGTCCGGCGACGGGCATGCGATCCGGAGGATTGTCGTGATTACCGTTTTGCTCGATGTTGTTTAGGGAGACTACCGTCGATGCCGAGCCAGTAGTCGGTTGGTTGTGTGTGTGCGTGTGTTAGACTCTCATTTCACTACAAGATAAGGGGGGCCGGTTTTAAAAATGTTTATGTTTGAGATACAATAATTTTTGGGGAGCTCGTTGTGTCTCAGATGTCATGTGCAACTGGAGTCAAAAGATGGCAAGTAAGAAAAAGGCCATACTTCCCTATTTTGACCGATGTCTTTCTCGTGCAGCAAAATACTAAATATTTTCTGAGGTTCAATGGTTCAGATGAAGCCTCCTTGGCAAGATGAATTGGGTGAATAGATCTGTTGATTTAGTTTTCTACGATTTGTATCCATCATCCGTCCATCAGGTCACGTGGTACGGTAGGGTTAACTCAAATGTCCACCTTGGTCATGCATGAAGACCCCATTCTCCTGGGGCGGATGCAGCCTCAAAGCAGGGGTCAAGTGTCTTTTTGTGTGCGTCCCTGAAGCTTGGGGTCAGAGGTGAAAGGTTAGGGACACTCAAGTCGACGTCCCACTAGCATTCAGCAGTCAAAATAACTCACAACAACCCCCCCCCCCACACACACACACAAACACACACCACACACCCTCCCTCTTTCTTTCCAGCTTCATGTCACTCCCTAGTGTTTCCAGAACATTCTGTCTTCATGACCCTGACTGTCAACCATACATCAACATCCCACGGCCCTTTGCTCCTTTTTTTCTGGGGTTGGAAGCTCGGTTCGGCAGTCAAATGTTGTTTTTTTGGCGTCTGTGACAGGAAAGCTTGGTGGGGACGAAGGGGAGTTCACATGGAGGGAGTGGAGTTGACTTTCGGTTGAAGTTGATATTAGGATGAAGTTGTCATGGGAGGTGTAGTTGAGATGGAGGGGGTGGAGGTGAGATGGGTGGGTGGAGTTGAGATGGACGGGTGGAGTTTAGAAAAGGAGGTAAAAAAATGACATGGAGGGGTGGAGTTGAGATAGGGGGAGGGGTTGAGATGGGAGGGGTTCACATGGGGGGTGGGTGGCGATCTGAAAGCCTTTCTTACCTTCAGATCCAAGCCCCCTCCTGTAGTAGTTCGCTCCACTAGCCTGGAAAACAAACAACCCAGGAGTCAGTAGTTCAGTAGTTCATCTGTCAGTAGTTCACCCCTCTAAGGGGAGTCAAGCATTTTCACAGTTCTGGCGTACTTGCTACAGTTTATTTACCATGAGAACAGCAACAACCCACCAGGGTCAAGAGAGGTGAGAGAAACTTGTTGTCATGGACAGGAAGTTTGTTTTCATATTTTTACCAACCAGCCTAGTGATAACTATCAGAACCGCACCCTCCTCCCATCCTCTCTGCAACCCCATCCCCTTATGCCCCCTAAGGACGATCCAGCCCAGCACCGCTCACAGTGGGAAACCGATAAACTAGTGACTCCAGGGGACAAGTTTATTTGGGAGGAAAGTGAAGATGACGCCTAGCTTTTGCCCGCTTTAAATCCTTTTTACTCACAGAGGGAGTCTGTTTAGAGAAGGCGGTCAACCGATACCAGCACACACACAAGCACCGCCTGGAATACAGATAACAACTTTTGTTCATCTGATCATTAAAGTCACATAGGGCTTTGGTTAGAAAGGTTAATGTGACGGACAGCTGGAAGGGGCCACCCTGGTCCTGACCTGTCTGATACAAGTTTAGTTTTTCAAACGTCATTTCTTTTATCAAATCTTTTTTGTACGTTGACATCTAACCAACGGCATAGTATTTATCGCTCGCTTTCCTCGTGTTTTAACCCCCAATTTGTCCCCTCTGCCACTGCGGCTAATGAAAGAATACATGAAATTGAGAAGTGTCACTTTCATTAAAAGAGCGTTGCGAAGGGCTCTCTCGCTTGCCGACAAATTGAAGCCATTCATGTTTAATTTGGTGGCAAGCAAGGTGAACCTGGTGGAGTGGGAGACCCCACGTTGAGTAAAAAGACTAAAGTCTAGGCTTTCGGTTGCCCACTTAAAGCCACTCAGAGGTAGAAGAGGCGGCGTGCTGAATATTCATTGGGTTTCGTCTCGTCTGAAAGCTGCTCACTAACTCCAAACGCAAAGATGTCGTCAGTCTTCTCACTGCTGTTTTGTTCTCACTCTGTGTTTTTCTTTCTCTTCTCCAGGATCTGGACGACATCGAGGACGAGAATGACCAACTCAAGCAGGAGAACAAGACTCTGCTGAAGGTGGTGGGCCAGTTGACCAGGTAGAACCACCATTCTGCCAAAAGGAGGAGGAGAAGAAAAGAAAAACCCATCTGGTTCAACCAAGAGCCCAACTTCTCCCCACCTTGGGAAGGAACATCTCACCCGCCCCCATCTCCACTTCTATCCACCCCCCCACCCCACCCCTCGACCACAGTCCCTGCTTCAGCAGTCCAACACGCACAGCCTTAATGTCCGGATGGCGTTCTCCATTTCAGTAATTACAGGAAGAGAACTGGAGGCAAACGGTTTTTGGTTTTTTTTCTGGTGGTGGTGGTTTTCCTGTTTGCTGGGAGGATCTTCCAGAATGGAATATTTAATGTAAATGTATTGTATATAGGCCATTTACTATGTTAATTTTTCTCTTTGGATAACATCTTAAAAGGTATAGAAGAAGTGAAATGAATGTAGAACAATGTGGTGTGTTAAACCAGCACTGCACTACACAGGTGTTAAGGCTAAAGCAAACATATTGTCAATCCCCTTTAGTCCACTTTGCTGTAAAAAGTTTGCCAGGTAAACCTCTTCTAACTGGTTAGCTATCAAAGGGCTGGCCAGTTTTCCTTTTGAACTGGTTAGCTATCCTCGCGTGGTTACCAGTAAACCTAGACTAACTGGTCAACCAGGTTAGCTGTTCCAACACATATATTGGTGCATCATTGAATGAATGCTGTCTCGGCCTTAAATACCTGGATTATATCCTGGGTCTGTAGCATAGGATGGAGCCCATGGTATAAATTTAGACCCAGTTCAACACTTGGCCACTGCTTCCATCAGCCAAAGTGGGCATTAAAGCCTTTTAATGAAAGTTGTTTTTATTAAAGAATGACATCAGTGGCAGATTAATTTCATGCTCTTAGCGTCCAGTCAAATATTTTGGTACACTTGAAGTAGTCATTTAAGGAACGTAGCTTTGGTAATGTATTTTGCTTCACAAATATCGATCAAGAGGATAAAATGAATTATTGTTTAGAATTATTTTCAAATTTCGATGATAAATTAGTATTATGTGACTATTTGGCTGGAAAGATATTTCTGTTTTTGTTTGTTTTGTTCGGTGGCTGGTTGTACATTATATGTGGACATTTCTTGAAAAAGTCCTTTGTAATTTCAGAGTTTACATGCGTTCATTATTGTCATTCTTAGCGTTAACGCTAGGTGTTTTAGCTGCGCTCATTTAGCGAGCGAGATGCATGTCCCGAATCACAGCTGTGCCTTCTTGAACGCAAACCAAATCAACCGGAAGGAATGTACCATTACATGGAACGCTCTGTTTGGATAAAGAAATTGCATCAATACACATCTGTTGCCGTGTGCACTCGACAAGCCTAGTGAGCGGTAAAAAAAACATCTCTTCATTTTAGATGCTCAATTGACCACCGCTGTCATATCATCCACCCTTCAACACACACACACACACATATACACACGCATCACAAATCAACCTGTCAACGCATTCCTCACACATTGGAACATATTTGGGCAACACACACATAGAAACATGGGCGACATGTCTCTCTCTCTCTCTCTCTCTCTACATAAAATCAACTTCAACACATAACAGAAAACATGCAGTCGCTCAGAAACACGCACACAGTCTCACACTCACGCATGCATACATAAAATCAACTTCCAACACAAGCAGCAGACTGCTCGCTTCCTTTCCCAGTATGCGTGTATGGCAGATTGAAGTGGTTTAATAAAGGTCTTATCTCCCTCTGCAGTCGCCTGGCTTGTGCTTATTAGGACTAATGAGACACCATGACACCCAGGTGGTAACGCCGTGCTGCGTGGCGCTGTTTGCGTCCTGTGGCTGCCTGTCAAAGCACACAAAAATACACACTGAAACACACTAAAACGTACACACGCTGGAACTCAAACGCCGACACAGTGACACATACATGCACACACACTAAAATATACACACATTGAGATAGACACACACACACTAAAATGCAAACTAAAATGCACTATACTGACACGCATATGACAGACTCACACTGAAACACACACACACTGATTGAAATAAACAAACCAAAAAACACACACACTCTTAAACATACACACAAACGCTCTCTGAAACACACACACACACAGTGCTTGGCAGGCTTGGTTATTCTCCCCGGCTGCTCGACTGGATGCTCCACCGTGTCTTCGCGCACTTAACACCCTCCTCAAATCATGACTTCTTTCATCCAGGAAGCAAATGTGGACGGCAGAATCAAGCCCACTAAATCCCTTCTTCTCGTTCCCCTCTGGAACCAGAGCTTCCTCTCAGAGCTGCGTCCCCCAGCTGCAGCGCATGTTCACAGAAGGCTGTTGGGATGTGTCATCTCCTCTTATGTCTCCTCCCTAATGTCTTAGAATAACTAGCTACTTCACTTTTACGTTAGACGATGGTGGTGCCCTTGTGGACACCCATGATTTCCAATGTTTGAATAAAAGCCTTGGTTACTACTATGAGACTGATCCTTCATTTTTAAATTTTGTGACACTTTGATATTTAGACATTTAGGAGACACTTATCTAAAGGGGCTTACAGTGAATTCAGATGCATGTCATTAAGGAGCAAGTAGGGGTTAGGAACATCTCAAGGGTGCCTCTAGGCTTAACTGTAGACCGCATGGGAAAAATGAAAATCCAAGGTACTTACTTGGCTGGGAGTCCACAATCCCAACTGTGACTGTCTCTTACCCTTCAAAAAAAAATGTTTGTCGCAAAGCACATTGTTTCAGAAATTTGATTTGATGTGAAAATTCCCCCCCCAAAAAAATCACTACCTGGAGCTCAAAACCTAGCAACCGTCGCCTTTCATTTCTCCATTGATTCTCTGTTGTCTGTCTATAGTCTCTCTGCCCGTGTTGGTATTCTTCAGTAAATATTACTTCAAGGATTTTGAACCAACGTCCCGCCCCCGGGTCAGCATGCTGCGTTGCTCTTTGTGTGAAGCCTTGTAAAAGTCAATGAGCAGCTCAACAGAGCTGTGAAATCCACTAATGACCGCCCCCACAGGCCCACACTTCACACACACAAACGCGCACGCGCACACACACACACATACATTCATAATTGACCGAGGGAACAGAGTCCACCCCTGATTGTTGCCATAGTAAAGTATGTGTGCGTGTGTGTGTGTATATATATATAGAGAGAGAGAGAGAGAGAGAGAGAGAGAGAGAGAGAGAGAGAGAGAGAGAGAGAGAGAGAGAGAGAGAGAGAGAGAGAAAAATTAAATGATAACTCCATCCCTGTTGCCATAGTAATGTGTGTAGAGAGAGAGAGGTTACTGTGTAGATATTTACATGTAGCCTATGTAATCCCCATATGAACATTCATGATGTGTGGCGACGGCAAGGAAGGAGTGAGACAGGAGCCCAGGTTGAGGTTACGCAACTCCCGTGCCCCATACACCGCACGACCCCGGGAGTTGCCTTTATTTGAACACCCCCACACAGACAGAAACACAGCACACCTGACGATCATAACAAACACCCTCACTCACGGTCATAACAAAACACTGCATACATGGGAACACACACACAATGACACACAATCAGTACTCCCCAACCACCAATGCCACAGGGATTCTGGGGCGCCGATATAGTCCAAACCCCACCAGGTTGCACCCCCAGAACCCCTTGCGCCCATAGGGGGCATGGCCGTGATCGCCACACCTGGCCGCGATCGCCACAATATGTATGTACATAAAACATGTATCTCTACTTTCAGTTTCAAACCGGTTCATATAAAAAAAAGTCTGTAAAGAATACAAAAGTAAAATGTTGGGGGCTTTTATTGTGGTGGAAGAGCGTCTCCTCTAAATCTCCAGTATTCCTCATATTTTTCACCATGTTGTGTCTGGCCAATTTTTCCTACTCACACACCACAACTCGCTGAAGATGACTTCTGCCAATGTCTGGCCCCCCCAACTTTCCTAACCTTTTATCCTAAAAACAGATGCTCCATTTGTGGATGCACCACAAACCCACCTTGTTCAGTGCTGTCCATTGGCCTATTTTGTCCAGCCGATTTGGTTCTATTTCATGGCTCTGTGCTCTTTGCTCTTTTTGAGGCGAGCGGTCTGGCCCTCTTGACTTTGTCCTGTGGTGAGATTTTCCGCTCAAATATGAACCTTGATATATGACCTGAATTGAGCTCAAGCGAACATCCCACAGGAAGTATGCTCCGATATGTAAATGTGTGGGGATTCCTCTTAATGCATTCAGAGAGGGTCAGTAACGGCATGGCAACCATTATTTGATTGGTGGCTATGGTCTGCATGATGACATGTTCATCATGCAGATCAATTTGATCAATTTTAAAAGTACAAACGGTTACGTCGCAAATCCCGATATTCCGAGCATGTCATGAACGCACCGCAGCCCCAGGTCGGTTACGGCGAATGACGTCAGGTAGGCACTGTTTTCATTATGACACCACGATTAAACAACACTTACTTACTTTTAAAATTATATATCCGTTAAAAAACTATGAAGTAGGTCAGTAGGACTGTAGGCCACCTTCACCTCGGTCCTCGCGAGCAAGCAAGTCTAATTATCATGAAAACGACGTTATCTCCATCATGCCGGTTTGGTGCCAAAAAGTGATCGTCCGCCAGAAACTGAGTGTTTCTGGTGGACTGTTTCACCTGCCAAAAAGTGATTGCGGCTCCTACTGACAGATTGTTTCTGCCTCAAAATGACTTGATTTCACTGTTGATGGTTATATTTGACAGATTATAGCCCACTCAGTCATTTTTACCTGTTGAAATACCTTTTAAAGGGGCTATACAACCCATAAAAGGCAGCATTTCACCTGCCAGAAAGTGATTGCAGTTCCTTAAAAAGGTATTTCAACAGGGTAAAAATGACTGAGTGGGCTATAATCTGTCAAATATAACCATCAACAGTGAAATCAAGTCATTTTGAGGCAGAAACAATCTGTCAGTAACAAGGTAGGAGCTGCAATCACTTTTTGGCAGGTGAAATGCTGCCTTTTATGGGTTGTATAGCCCCTTTAAAAAGGTATTTCATTATTATTTAGATAGATATTTAGATAGATATTTGGATAGATATTTGATACCCATGTGAGCACCCCCCCCCCCATCCAATAGATTTCCAATTCAACTTCAAACTGCATGTTAGATAAATAAACACAAGTCCCTACTTCTCATGACTGATCTTGATATTCAAATGAATGTGTTGGCCTTCATTTTCGATGTTATTTCATTTTAAATGTCTAACCTTATATAGACCTATTTTTTTTCTACTTTCAATTCCTTTGCGGCAAAATCGAGAATAAACTAAGCAAAACATTGCGTTAAAATCACGACCATGAATAAAGTCTCTCTCTCTCTCTCTCCTCTCTCTCTCTCTCTCTCTCTCTCTCTCTCTCTCCCTCTCTCCTCTCTCTCTCTCTCTATATATTTATATATATATATATATATATATATATATATATGCTGCACACTTAATATGGTCTGTCATTTATTTGAGAATTTATGAAAATGGAGAAAGAGGTTTGATAAGTCAGATATAGCAGGGCAGGAGGTGGGGGATAAACGGACACACACACACACACACACACACACACACACACACACACACACACACACACACACACACACACACACACACACACACAGTATACAAGTTGATGACTTTTGATATTGTTGACCATCAACAATATCAATCAACATTTGTTTCATGTTGCAAACAAGATGAGATTTGCAGAAAAGCAGTGCAGGCAGGCCTCATAGAGTTACAACACAAACCAAAACATTAGAAAGGGATTACATTACAAGCATTATTTTACAAAAACATGATGCCATCCAGCTAGATTCCCCATTTAGTTTTAATTGTTGCTGTTCACCAGCAGGGGGCGGTGTTTCCACTATCACCAGCTATACTACACCGCCACCAAAAGTAATGGCAACAAACAGTTCTTTCATGTACTGAATCAGTTAATTAAAATAATTTGTTCACCGAATCGTTCAGGGGTTTCAGCTGCGTGCGTAGTCACTGAACTGAATCACTGCTGACGTTTGTTCGTGAGATAAGCCATTGAGCTGAGAATTTAGTTGGATAAAGGTACTGTTTACAAACTGAAAGCTACAATACTAAAGTCCTACCCTAGACTCTAGAGCATACATTTTCAATAACATATTTGGTACTACTTAGTTCCTACTTGGAGACTTCAAGACATGCGAGGTAGAGGGAGAGAGGCGGGCTTGAGCAACTCAACAGGTGCATCTCATGTCTCTTAAATTGCATCCACGTTTCCCTCACTTGCATCCTTTCCTTGCGTCTTAGTCCCTCCCACCGAGGAGGCATGGCGAGACGCAAGGAAACCATGCGAGGAGAGAGAAAAAGAGGGAATATGTTTTTAGAGAAATAAGACGTCCTTTCCTCTGAAGCGTCATGTGAAGCGACGTCAGTTTTTGCTGACGGCGGCCCAGCTGGATGTGCTGCCAGCGTCTGTACCCATTATATTCACACTGACACCACCAGTAGCCTCACCCCCCGCCTCATGACTCCGTTTACACACATTTACCCTTTTGCCTCTTCTATTCATTAGTCGTTGCTTGCTTTCCCTTGTTGGGTTTTTATTGTAACTGTTACTATTCTTAGTTTTATTTTTATGGAAATCACTTTGTGACTTTGCATTGAAAAGTACTATATACATAAAGTTATTGCCGGTTTCACCAAGTGTGCAGTGCTTTTAAAACTTTAAATCTTGCATTAAAAAATGGTTGAAAGAAGCCCAGTCTTGCGTTTATTTTTAATGCTATGCGCTGTATTGTATTTTAGATTACGTAATTCCTTGTAAGGTTTACGACGTTTATGTGCGGGCACTGCACATAGTAACGTTAAATGTTAGCCTATATAATATCAATCTAGATAATGTTATATATCTGGATTGCAGTCCAGGACCAATGCTATTGAATCTGCTGTGTATTTGCTGTCTTGAACACACCTCATTTCTCCTGCGAACAAATGATTTTATCTCTGCGATCAAATCATGTTTGCTCTGTTTATTTGGACTGGATATTATTACAATTATATTATAACCTGTTTGGACAGATCTGACTGCCAGAGCGAGACGGATGGTTGAATGTCCGGTTGTCGTTTCACTGTTGTTTCAACTCAACTATTCATACAAGCACATGCTGTCTTGAACACACCCCATTCCTCCTGCCAACAAATGACTATCTCTGCGAACAAATCATGTTTGCTCTGACTATTTTTATTTTGAGTCGGAATGACTTGAATCACTCACTCTGTAGCCCAACGAATCACGTTCACTCGCAACTGGTGAAATAAGTCAGTCACCAAGAATTGTGAAAGTATGACCATTTGAAACAGGGTATTGTTGTATTTGGTTTTGTTACGGCAGGGACATGCATTGAAGATCAGATAGGCATGTAGGCCTACGCTGTTCCAACACAGAGCCAGTACTTAACCTTTACTCCCCCCTACTAACGTAGACGGATGAATCATCCTTTGAAGTTGAACGCGGATTTGATGATGATTAGTATAAACCCGTTGATGGTGTGACGCCATAATAAAGTAAATTTAACGCAAAGTGCTTTATTCGAATTGGAAACGTACGTTGACATTGTCAAAGCACAAAAAAAAGAATAATACAATACAATAACAATCTCAAAATATGTACTATTCACTGTTAACTAACCCTCGGAGTGTGTGTGTGTGTGTGTGTGTGTGTGTGTGCGCGTCAATAGACTAAAATAAAACACAACAGTCTAAAAATGTAGAAACAATGATATTCAACCGTTGACTAACCTTCTGAGTGTGTGTGTGGTGTGTGGATGTGAATGTTGTTGATGACTCACAAAGTCCACACGAAGCTCAGAGGAGCGTGGCTAGCCGCTCTGAAGGTCCATTTGACACGGTTTCCATGACAGCGCTACCGTCCCCCTGGGGACGTTGTTGTGCCTGTCGTGCCAGTGTTGTTATGTAGCGTGATTTAAGAGGTGTGTGTGTGTGTGTGTGTGTGTGTGGTGTGCGTCTTGTGTGTGTGTGTGCTTCTGTGTGTGCGTGTGTGTGAGAGAGGACATTTGTACAAAAATATCACCCCTGTGAACATATTGCATACACAGGTGACCTCCGCCACCTAAACACACACACACACACACACACACACACACACACACACACACACACAGAAAACTCCCCAGTCAACTCCACAAAGTCAGCAGTGGCAGAGGTGCTTGTTCTGTGCTCAGCTTTTTCTTGTTCTCAGCCTACCGATGGGACTCCAGCTGCCTGCCAGACAATTATCACACAAACACCAGCGCTTGGACAGAATGAGGATATGGATAAAAAAATACCACTCGAATGTCGGTAAATGGTAGCAATGCTGCTACTTCGAGGCGTATTTAACGGCAGCATGTTTATTTTATTCAAGTTCGGGCCGACACCTCGTGCCGAGACCAACACTGTCACTCTGCCCGCTCACAAACAATAATCCATACAGGAAAGCAATACATACGCTTTTAATATTACTCTAACCCCCCTACAGCTGCGTCGATTCCCACGATTGAGCCGCCCTGCTCCCCTTTGTTCGCAGCCGACGCCAAGCCACGCCGCCCTCACACCACAATGTTAAGTTAATATTGTTCATCTTGTTTCCACCGTTTCGGGTCATGGTCCACTTGCCATTGTCTATGTTGTCGGTGTCACCAGGCAAACCAGACGGATGCACACGCGTCCGTCTCTCTCTCTCTCTCCTCTCTCTCTCTCTCTCTCTCTCTCTCTCTCTCTCTCTCTCTCTCTCTCTCTCTCTGAGAAAATGAACACACCTTATTGAGCTTGTATTCCTGACTCCTTCCTCCACCACCATTTTCCACCTCACTCTGTCTATCTATGGAATATGTGCGTTGGTGGGGGGGAGCCAGTGAGGCAGGCGGTGATGGGGGAGTGAAGGGGGGGGGGGAGGTGGGATGTAGGGTGGGATGATGGGGGGAGTGATGGGGGGTGGGGGGGGGTGTTCAGAACCTTCATTCATATATGCATGACCCGTTACAGTGGCAGCAGAACAGCACACCCTGGTGGTTTGGTGACACACGGTGCGGCCTGACAAGTCAATTATCCCCGTGGGGGTGGAGTTGTCCTGGGGGTTAGGGGGGAGGGCGTACTCCACCTGCCAACCCACACCTTTTTTATACACACACACACACACACACACACACTCATGCACAGACAAGACAAACGGGGTGGATATTTCACCATATCAGTGGCATTTACTCTGTATGTGGGTGTCGTGCGTGCGTGCATGTGTGTGTGTGTGTGTACGTGCACTTGTATGTGTGTGACAATGTGTGTGTGTGTATATGTGTGTGTGGACTGTGTGTGTTGTGTGTATCTGTCAATGCGTGTGTAGGACTGTGTTGTTGTGTCTGTCCCTCTCTGCGTGTGCAATACTGTGCGTGTGTGTTGGTGGTATCTTAACTATGTATTTGTGTGTGTGTATATCACTGTGTGTCCGTCTTTGCATGTTTCTGACTGTGTGTGCGTGCATGGCTTCCAGTGACATTCACCAGAGCCATGTGGAGGCGACGACGTGGACACATGACTGAGAAGGTCAGGTGTCATGTGATTCTGCCCGTCCACCAATCACACGCAAGGACCCTGCCGCTTCGCCGGACGTTACACATCACGTCCAATCAGATCAAGGCTTTTTATTTGTAATTTTTCTCCTCTGTCCTACCAATAGCTAGTTGTAGCCGTCCAATAACTACCCCCCCCCCATATCGTGCTGTTGAGCTACCTATGTCACTGCAGGGGAAAATTCCTTCACCGCGACAGCCCTAGGTTACGATTCAAATTTGTGTCACCCTGACTTTTCAATTCAATTAAGGCTACATCCACAACACCTAGCATTTTAGCACCGTACCAGAAAAATCTCCGTCCATACTACCCACGCCTGAAAATGCATATCACATGACCATGCAATGGTCCATGCATGGTCCAAGGTCCATGGTCCGTGCGCGATTGTTGACGGGGGTGCTGCGCGATTGTTGACCGGGGGGGGCGTGCGGTCAGAGTGCGGTGCCGCGACAGGGGGGGGCACCTGGGGGGGGCCAATGAGATTTCGGGGGGGGGCAAATGCCCCCCCCGGGCCCCCCCCTGGCTCCGCCCCTGGGCGTGACCGAATCAAGGAAGGACAAACGTCATGACTGATAAGACCCAATCAGGAAGCGAGCTTGGGTGGTCTGGCTTCATCCGGACTACCGTATTCCGCCTGTCCACATAGTCCAGACTGAAACGCAACCCCGGAGTTGTCAAACTAATCCTGGGTCAGCAGTGTTCTTCAATAATCTCCGTTTAGGGGTTGTAAAACGCCGGGAGGTTGTGTGATGCTAGGCCGTGAACGTGGCAAAAGTTATGCGGTTTTAAAGAGGAAAACGTAGTAGTGGTGGATGTAGCCTATAGCCCTATTCGCACGGGATTAGTATTACCTCTACCTGGGGACCTCATGTGATTTAGTAATTACCCCACCACGTCTATTTTTCGTGCGGCGCATTCGCACGGGATAAGCAAAGTCTGTGTTTTAACTCGAATTTACTGACATTATCCCCTGGATATGATGTCAAGTAATAATGCTTGTAGA